>KV018134.1:8901-34258 GCA_001598015.1 Dorcoceras hygrometricum
CGAAGCGCAGTCTGTTCGCCCTCAACGCAAATATACTAACGCACCTGCTGATCACAACACACGCGTAACCAAACCTCACGAAACGACAGCGTTGCAGGAATCTCGCGCTAAAACGCGCTTCTGCTGGTTTTCATCATCGACCAGCAGCTAGCTATTAACATCAGCTGACACACCAACCAGCAGGTACCTTTAATATGCGAAAAATACAAAATCTCCATAATTGCTCAACACACGAAATGGAACCCGAAAATGCAACTCAAACACTCAGAAAAGAGATCTAAAACCTCTATATATATCGATTCATTCCAACGATAAATCTAAATTACAAATCCAGGTCTCACACACATAGTCTGCGAGCTGTTGTGCAGATGTCTAGGAGTCTCAACTTTGGGCAGTGGGTAAGTCCTAGCTGAGGTAGGTCTATATACAGATTGCTATAAGATCAAAGTCTTCTAGTGAATCTTTTCAGCAATGGAAGAAGGGAAGATATAGGAGATTGAGCTCTGAACTTTCAGAAACAAAATCGCAGAGTACTATTTTTTTTACAACTTTCTGCATACGGCTTTCTACATACAATCGCATAGATGTTTAAAACTGTTCAAACAACTTTCAATTTTCAGAGAGTAGTTTGGGTTGTTTCCGCATGAGTTTTAATCATACCTGATCTAATTCTCGGTGCTAAAATCTTTCAAGAATCAGAGCTATTGCAGCTCATGTTTTTACAGTTCAGATCGCACGCGATCTGTTCAGCATGCAGTGCTGCTCCATGCTGTCTCAGCCCAGGCGCGATCTGTCCCTCCCACTCTGTGTTGTTTCTCTTAAACCATTTTTTAAAAAATCACGTAATCTGCAGTTTCGATTCATGAATTGATTCCTGAGCTGTGTGAGAGCTCACGATATACAATCTCACGATGCTTACAGTTTTTTAGCATGACATCAATTATAGTTCAGTAGCGTTGTTTGAGTTTATTATTATTTTATTTTTTATGTTGAATTTTATTTTATGTTTCAACGTATATAAGAAAAAGTAAAATATTAGTGCATAGTAAAATATACTACTTTTATATCAAAACTATCCATCATATATCTTACGAAGGTTCAGTAGTAAATCCACATTATTTCTTTTATTATTATTATTCGTGTCCAATCATGCGTATATGAAATGGGATTGCTAGGATCGAATAAGAACATCATGTATTTACAAGGGGTGAATAAACTTCTTTTAAAAATTTTATACTTAAAAGTCAATTTTACCAATCAACGGAGTTACCAGCTGACTGCAGTATCCAGTCTGATATGTTCTTAAGTAATAAAATGTATTATGCAAAAAAATCTCAAATAGTGAACAATGATATGCCTATTCATGTTATCTTAAATCAGATAAGAGCAGAGATTTGTTTCTGGAAGTTTGAAACAGAGCTTTTACGTCTCCCCCTTTTACGAAACTGGAAGGATATTCACTAGAAGGTTTTGAATAAGATGTACAGTAACCACTCACTCAGGCAGCACATGATCTGAACTCCTAGCACACTTCTTACAACATCACAGATGCTGTGTTTACAATGGATTTGTAAGATTTAAGCTAATCTGATCAAATAAAACTAAGCCTATCTGATTTAATTCTGAGCTGATATCAATTCACAATATTTGAAGAATTAAACAATCAGAATAAAGATCTTCTGATGAACGACATCGTGAAGAAACACATTCCGAAGAGAAAGGTTTTTTTTCTGTTCAACTGCTTATCCTTTTATACTCTTAGGATCCAAATGGTAATAAATATGTCACGTAGTCTCTGTCAACAAATCCTTCCTCATGTAATAAGTGAGCATTAAAAGCTTGTACTTCGCTCCGCACTGCTCCATTTATTGTTTCTCTTTTTTGCTTAAAACAGGCAATCCTCGTATAAAGTTATCTATGGCACATTATGATTGTATCCTGATTTGTTCAACTGCTACAAATATTCTGTTAAGTCAAAGCTTCGAAATCTGTTTTGATCCGACCTTACGAAGCTTTAAACTGATCAACTCTATTTTCTCTTCCGCTCTATTCTATCTAAATAACCTATGCTGATCTGTTCTGCATCTTCATACCTGATCTGATATGCTCTACTGATATGTTTCTAGAGCTAAGTTGATTTTACTCAGTTTATATGTGATATGTTTTATCCGATGAAATCTGTTAGCTCTAGCCTGATCATATCAACTATTCTTAGGAACCGATTTTTGTCTTCACCAAAACTTAAAATATTTTTCTCAATCTCTTTTTTGGTGATGAAAAGACTTAGAATAGAAGATTTTTCAAAAGAATTTATCTTTTATAGTATAAAGTCTATTACATAGTGCAAAGAGTATACAATCCTCAATCTTATTCTAAAACTGATACACTATCTAAGCTGCTCTTGCTAACTGCTTGAACTCTGATCTAACCAAGTTTCCAATCGAGATCTGCATCACTACAATGTTACGAGAAGGAGCACATATATATGATGTACAATACTTTCATCAAAAGTATAAAAATTAAACTTCTGAGCTGATATCTGTACTCTATAAATGAATAGTTCACATAAAGATAGTTCCAAAAGTGAACCACATCCGTGAAGGATGTGAAGCCCCTAGATTCTATTCTTTACATTAATTCAGTCTGGTTTCTGCACCGTAAGTGAATTCTCAATCTGGATTCTGTCAAAACTTGATCTGTACAAACTCTTATCTGTATACACACTGATCTAAACTGTACAACTATGGGGATTTCAGAAATGGTCTAAGGATACAGATACTCAAAAATACCTACATCAAGTAAATTCTTTTTGTCTCTTCCTCTTACTACTTTCTCCCTTTGGCATAACCCCTTCCTTTAAGCATTCCACAACTTCAGCAATTTGCGAGCTGGGTGTGTCCACCTCATGAACATGTTCTTTCTTGTTATCTCGAATCTCCATAACGAGATCTATCTGTAGTGAGTATTGAGTTCTGCGAACTGATTTGTAGTAGAGTGTCCATCCGCTTTGTCATTGCAACTATGAAGTTCTGAAAAATCAGCCTGCACTACAGCTGATTGACCTACAGACTGCTTACTACATTCTTCATTGACCCAACTACATCAGGTAAGCGCTGAACTTCTTCAATAGAAGTGTTAGTAGGGATAGCCAGGGTACTTGGAGAAACAAGAATCATTGATAACCCTTTGTGATCCTCTGATCTGAACAATTATGAGTCTCGATCTTTCCTTGACTCTACAACAGCTTGCGCTCCAATAGTAACAACACTGGTAAAAATCTAAAGCTATAAACGGATCACATTCAGCAGATTTTGTTCTTATCTATTGAATAAAATTGTTCCCCCTGAATCTGTGCACTTCATAACTTAATAAATATTTAAGAGATCTAAAATATTTCTAAAATAAGAAAAATTAGCATCCGTAGATGTTTGGTGAAGATATCAGCAACTTGCTGATATGTTGAAACATACTCCATCTAGATAACCTTTTTCAGTACGTGATATCTTATGAAATGATGCCTTATATCAATATGCTTGGTCACTGAATGCAGTACGAGATTTTGAGTGATCACAATCGCACTTGTGTTATCATAAAAAATGGGTGCTTGAGTAGCATCAACACCATAGTCTCTGAGATTTTGATGGATCCACAGAATCTGCGCACAACATCTCCCAACTGCCAAGTACTCTGTCTTAGCTATATGCGTTGTTATGGAAGTTTGATTTTTACTAAACCAGGATACTAATATGTCACCCAAGAAATAACAAATTCCACTAGTCCTGCACAGATCAATCCTGCAGCCTACATAATCTACATCAGAATACCCAATCAAATTGAAACTTGAGTTTTTGTAGATACCAAAGACCCATGTTCGGAGTGTCTTTTAGATGTTATAGAATACACTTAACCGCAGTAAAATGAGATTATTCGGATCAGCTTGGAGTCTCACACATACACAGAACATGAACAAAATGTCTGGTATGTTAGCAATTAAGTACAGTAATGATCCCATGATACAAGGTCACCTCAAAGGAAGTTCCAACTTCTTCTTTATCGAGTTTAATGGATGCACTCATATGATCCGTTCTGAAATTTTTCAGAAGATCTTTGGTGTATTTTGCTTGGTTTATGAATATATCATTCTCAAGCTGTTTGAATTGCAATCCAAGTTTTCAGCTCGTCCATCATTCTAATCTCAAACTTATTTGGCATCACTTAAGAAATTTTTTCACATAGTTTTGGATTATTTGAGCCAAAAATGATGTCATCCCACATATATTTGAACAAGTAAATTCTTAAAAAATTTGAATTGAGTTTTATCACTCTTCCAATTACAAGATTTCGATCAATCAAAAACTTGGAAAAATATATCAGATCAAGCTCTTGAAGCTTGTTTCAGATTGTAAAGAGCTTTATCCATCTTATAGATATAATGTGGGTTGGTATGCTTTTCGAATCCAGGAGGTTGTAACACTTCCTCAGCAAAATGTCATTCAAGAATGCACTGTTTACATCAATTTGAAAAACTTTAAAATTATTGAATGCATCATATGCAAGAAAAAAGCTTTTATTCTGGTTACTGGTACAAAACTTTCATCAAAATCTATACCTTCTTCTTGTCTATACCATTGTGTTAGGATCGATAAGAGTAGAAATATCAGCTCAAGAGTTCAGAGGGATGGGGGGTGAATGAACTCAGCTCGATTTTTCAAAAACTCTTTTTAAAAATGTTTTGCAAGCTTTCAGCTTGTATCAGAGCCGAGTTACCAGCTCGGAGAATCTCAGCGTAATATGTTGTCTCGAGTAATATAAATGATTTGTGCGGAAGAAACTGGATACAACAGTGAACAGAAAAGGAACTTAAAGCTGTAAAAGATTAGAGACGAGAGTTTGTTACCAATTTTTGGCCATCTTTATAAGCTGTTTAGGGGAGGTTCTAATGTATAAACGACCCCCTTTGGAAGTTCGGAGCTGAAACTCCTACGTCTCCCCGTCTTCCTTGTACAGAAAGGATTTCACTAGAAGGCTTTTGATTATTACAGCGTCTGTAACAACTCGATCCAACAGCCTTCAAGATGTGAGAACTCCTAGCAACACCAAACTATTTTAGACACTCAATATGTAAGATACAAACAAAATGATAGCTCTAAGCTGCCTAAGCTTGGCTAGCCCTCTCACACTCAGTTTTTGATATACAATGAAAGTTTAATACTACAGAGTGTTTTTTGACTGGAAATATGACACATAAAATTGATAACAGCAAACAGCGTTTGTGTCACTTTGTGTAAGCTGGTTTGAGAATTGTGAGCTCTGTGTATAGTTCGTCGGTTTATAGATCGGTCACTTTTTGTACAGTTTTTAGAACTTTTTCTTTAGAACTGTATTGACGGTTTGTAGTTATGGTAGAAATTGTAACGATGGTTTAGAGTTTTTGTTACGGTCTATTTTACTTATCTTTTCTCCTCTGAGCTGATCTGGTCTAAAATGATCTCATTCTACTATTTCAGCTTAGACGTTCTCAGTTGGTCTCCCGATCTCATCTGAGAACTGAACTCCTCACGTTCTGTTCTGATAACTTATCTTCTCTAATCTGAGAACTGTTTGTGAGGTTTGAGCTGTTCTCTGAGTTGTCTTTTCTCCGATCTGTTCAACTTATTCATACAGCTCTGACCTGTTTCTGCTACGATTTGTTCTGTGTTGTTCCAGTTAGTTCAGTTCTGAGCTGATCTTGACAATGCTTCTAGTTCGTTCAGCTCTGAGCTGTTTCGCTTTTTCATTATTCTTCTCTGAGCTGTTTCATCATAGTCTGTTCTGTGATGTTCCAGCTTGGGTGTTTTCAGCTGTTTCAGCTTAGACCTGTGAGCTGCTCCTCTGCTCTTGAACTGCTCCAAGCTTGTGCCCTCTAAGCTGATTTTCTTGCCACGTCTAATCTGCTCCTACTCTGTGCTGATTCTGTCTGTGCTGCTCAAGATTATACCTCTGAGCTGATCCTCTACGAAGCTCCTTCGAAGTTGTTCTAGTTCTCATCTGTTCTAATCTGCTTCGTACAGATTTGTTCTACTCTAATCTGCTTCGTACAGCTCTGAGCTATTTCGTTCCACATTGTATAGCTCTGAGCTGTTTGAGGTGTTATGCTCTGTCCTAGCTTGTGCGATCTGCTCTCTTTGTTTATACAACGTACGTCTTCAGCTCACAGCTCTGGTTTGATCTGATCTCTATAGTTCACTTTTCAGCTCGTAGCTGATCTGAACCAGCTCACTTCTGATCTTCTACAGTTTAGAACTACGCACTCGATTAGAGCATTTAGAAATATAAGACCAGGTTTTGTGTTAATCAAAATCCAGATCTGATATGTTACAGATCCATCAACCTCCCCCTTTTTCATTTACACAAAACCTAGATAAACAGAAGCACGAATACCAGTTTTCAAATATTTCTTCCCCTTTTTGTGGGAATTAAAAATGGTTCAAAATTTTGTCTCCCCCTTAATAAGTAAAATTAAATCTCCCCTTTAACACAGCAAAGGGTTTTTCAGTTTTCGAAAAGAAAATGTTTCGGAATGGAGGACAGTTTTGACGTGTTCAAACGATGAGAGAGAAAAGTATAATGGACACATGTCATTCGAAATTTAAAAACTTCTGAAATTACTTAGAGAATGACCGTCCAATTTAAAAATAATTTGAAAAAGACGAAATGATCTCAATTGTTCGATTTTACTGTATCAGCATGGAAACATTAGTTCAAACATCTTGATAAGATCTAACTGTATTTGTCCCTAAGCTATATCAGATCAGCACGAACCCGATCAGCTCGGAGACAATCAGTAGACTGTTGTTCTTATCTGTTTGAATTCATTGTTTCCCTTGAACGAAAACTCACAGAACATAGTTAAGACATTCATAGAAGACCTAAAGCATTTTTAAAATAAGAAAACTTAGCGTCCAGTAGAGGTTTCATGAAAATATCAGCTGCTTGCTGATCTGTTAGAACATGCTCCACCCAAATGTCCTTTTTCAGCATATGGTATCTTATGAAATGATGTCTTATGTCAACATGCTTGGTCCGTGAATGCAGCACATGTTTCTGAGTGATGACAATTGCACTTGTGTTGTCGTAGAATATGGGTGCCTCAGTTGCATCAACGTCGTAGTCCCTAAGCCATTATTGTATCCATAAGATTTGAGCACATCAGCTCATATCTGCTAAGTAATCTACCTCAGTTGTGGACGTCGCAATTGATGTCTGCTTCTCGCTAAACCAGGAAATTAATCTGTCACCCAAGACAAGTTCCACTCGTGTTTCGTTGATCAATCTTGCAACTACGTAATCTGCATATGAGTAACCAATTAAATTGAAAACTTGAGTTTTTGGGATACCAAAGACCCACGTTCTGAGTGCCCCTTAGATATTTCAAAATACGTTTAAACAACAATGAAATGAGATTATTTTGGATCAGCTTGAAAACGTGCACACATACTGATAGGATCAATGGAATCGAAAAAGTGTTTAAAATAAGCCCAGGATTTCAGAAGGGGGGTTGAATGAACTCTTTCGATTTTTGACTTTTTGAAACCTCAAAAACTGCTTTTACAAGCCTCGCTTAACTCAGATCTGAGTGACCATATCTGAGGCTCTCAGTCCAAATCTGTTCTCTCGATTAACAAATAATGTGTGGAAATAATTGGTTAAACAGTTAACAGTTAACAATAATACGATGCAAGAAGTGAAAGATAGAGTCGAGAATTTGTTTCTGAAGTTTGAATCTGAAGATCCTATGTCTTTCCTTCTTCCTTTTGCAGCAAGGTTTCACTAGAAGATTTGATGTGTACAGCTTCTATAGACACCCGATCACTCAAGTCACGTTACAAGTGAACTCCTAGTACCAAAACTACAACGCAGATTCACTGTTGTTTACAATCAATGTAATTTTCGAACTGATTCAAAAAGCACGTTCGTTACATACTCTAATCTGATTTTACAAGGAATACAAAACAATAGAGTTCTGTAAATATTCTGGTTCTTTGAACAACAATAATAATTTACTAATGTAAACCAGAAGAGATCTCGAAGATTATTTCTGTTTTATAACTTCAAGGATTGTTCTTCGAGAGTAAAGCTGTTATGTGAGAGATAGTGAAATCAAGTTATGAACGACCAGCGATAAAGAGAATGAAAGTCGAGATAGTGAAAGTATCCAGAGCTTCTTCGATTGAATTCTTCAGCTATTTATACTCTTCATCCTCAACGGTCATTAAATGAGCCAGTAGAAACAAACCTTGTTTGCATATCTTCATCGTATCAATGCATTAAATGCCTCATTAATGCTATGCAAAGGTTTGTCTGTGCTTGTCAGATCCGAGTTGACCTTTATGCCAAAGTAGGTAAACATCGTAGTACCAACTCTGTAGACTTGTACGAATTACTCAAAAAAGGCTCTGATCTTGTTTGTCTTCAATTCAAAATGTCTAACAGGCTTTATATGCTTAAATCGTGATCGTTGATTCCTCTATAATGAATAGATTATACAATCTGAAGCTCAAATCTGTTTTGGCACTGAAATCTGAAATCTGCTTTCATACATAAGCTTTACTGCCTTTTTCTCTCGCATATCTTATTCCATTTCTATAGCGAGATCTTCAGATCTGAAATCTCCTTAATGTTTCTTTAACTGAGCCATTGTCAAATCTGAATTTTCTCTTCTTAACGAATCTTCCCCTTTTTGTAAAATAGAAATTCTGCTATATCTGAATTCCTCTAAGAATAACATACTGAGATCTAAAATGATTTTTCCCCCTTTGTTTTCTTACTATCTGACTCTTACACAAATCTGAAAACTTTCTTTGTTCTGATCTGAACTGTGTTCCTGAAATCGGATAGACAACTTCTGAAATACTCTGAATAGATTTTGTTCACATCTGAGTCTGTTACTGATCGGATCTGATACGTAGCCTCTGTACTGAAACTAATACCTCATATCTGAAATACTTAACCCGATAACTGAGAATACTCGAATATCCAAACCTGAAATACTTTGATCCAAAATCCTCAACCCGAATAACTGAGATCTGAAAACCTCTGTTAAATATGCTCCGCTCTTCTCTGATCTGATATACTCATATTTATAGCATGATGTCCAGATCTGAATTACTTTCTTATCTTAATAGCGCGCGTACTTACGATCCAGGTCTGATACTTAAATTTCAGTTCCTTATCTTGTTTTCGTTATCACCAAAACTTATAAATTTTATCTTAACACATACAGACCGCGAACATCATGTCTGGTCTGCTTGTGTTAGATACAGAAGTGATCAATCATCCCACGTTACAAAATTACCTTGACGACAGTACCAACTTCATCTTTGTCTAGATTGATTGAAGCACTCATCGAAGTAGCTGCTGAAGAGAATTTTTCCATCCCGAATTTCTTCAGAAGTTTCTTTGTGTACTTTGCTTGATTGATGAATATTCAATCTTCAGGCTTCTTCACTTCTAATCCAAGGAAAATGTGAGCTCCCCCATCATGCTCATCTCGAACTTGTCTTGTATCAGCTTGGAAACTTTGTCACACAGCTTAGGATTAGTCGAGCCAAAGATGATATCGTCCACATAATTTTGGACCAGTAGGATATGATCATTCTTAACGAATTTAAACAGTGTCTTATCTATTGAGCCAATAATAAAATCATGATCAGTCAAAAACTTGGACAAAGTATCATACCAAGCTCTTGGTGCTTGTTTCAGACCGTACAGAGCTTTATCCAGTTTATATACATAATCTGTCCTAGTGTGATCTACGAAGTCAGGAGACTGTGCAACATACACTTCCTCATTTAGGATTCCGTTTAATAATGCAATTTAAATATCCGTTTGATAGACTTTTAAAGCTTTTAAATGCAGCATATACAAGAAATATGCGAATGGCCTCTAATATGGCTACTGGTGCAAAAGATTAATCAAAGTCTATCCCTAATTCTTGTTTGTAACATTGTGCCACTAATCTGGCTTATTTCTTACTACGTTTCTATTTTCATCTATTTTTTTTCTAAAGACCCATTTAGTTCATATTTTTTTCTGATTGGTTGGTCTAGAAACTAAATGCTATACTTTGCTACGTTCAAATTGACGAAGTTCTTCCTGCATAGCTTCTATCCAGCTTGGGTCAGCTAAGGCCTCATCTATCTTCTTAGGTTCTATATGCGAGATGAATGCAGAGTTAAAATATTCATCTATCATCTGGCCTCATGTCCTAAGAGATGCAGAAGGTTTACTACCAGCTCGGGTGGATGATTCTTATTCCATCGAAAACCAGGTCTGTATGATGTTGCTACTTCATGCTGAGTGTTGATCCTGTATTCTGGACTAGTTTAGCTTCGGCGATAACGCCTGATCTGTTTGGTCATAAGCTTGCGCACGTTCTCCAACAGCTTGCGTGCGATCTGTATCAGCTTGCGCGCGATCTGCTTGAGCGCGTGTAAAATGGCACTGTCAGCTGACACACCTGTTGCTTGTTGGTCCTGTACTGGGTCAATATTAGTCAAATCAATGACTTCGATGTTACCTGGGACAACAACTTGTGCAACATTTTGAATACCAGCATTGATTTGTGTGTCCAGTATGTGCTGATCATTAGCTTGGATTCTAGTTTGTGCCTCGTCGTCACTTTATCCATATAGGTTGGTTGATTCCAGATGGGTCACAAATCATTCAAGTTCGCAGCTGAAGTAGATCGAAAGCTGGTTCATCGAACACTATGTGAGCCGATTCTTCTACAGTCAGTGTTCTGTTGTTGAAGATGCGATAAGCTCTGGTCACTGTTGAATATCCTAGAAAGATTCCTGCACCGGATTTAACGTCGAAATATTTTAGATGATTTTTGTCATTGTTGTGAATGAAACATCTGCATCCAAACACCCTGAAATAAGAAATATCAGGTTTCTTACAGTTCCAAATCTCATATAGGGTTACACCATGATGCTTATTAATCATCGATCTGTTTTGAGTGTAGCAAGCTGTGTTAACTGCTTCGGCCCAAAATTTCTTTGAAATTCCTGAATCGGCAATCATAGTTGTAGCAACTTCTTTTAAATTTTGATTTCCACTCAGCTAACCCGTTTGCTGAGGTGTTCTAGCTGCTGAAAGCTCATGCTTGATTCCAGTGTTATCTAGATAAGATGATATTCTATAATTTAAAATTTTAGTTCCTCTATCACTTCTAATCCGATTGACACTGCAAGATTTGTCATTTTGAAAATATTTTAAAAGCTTTATCTGTTGTTGGGTAGTTTGATCTTTCGATTATAAAAACACCACCCAAATAAATTTTGAAAAATCGTCAACAACTACAAGGGTGTATTTCATTTCACCTAAGCTGGTTACGAGTATAGAACCAAAAAGATCCATATGTAAAAGTTCTAAGCTTTGGAAGGTTTCGTTACTGCCTCTCTTTCTAAAAGTAAATCTAATATGCTTTCACAGCTGACAAGCAGAACAAATATTGTCTTTTGAAAATTTTATTTTGGGGAAACCAGTAACTAACTCATGCTTACTCAAATTTGCAAGTGTTTGAAATTCAGATGATTCATCCGTTGATACCATAGTCAGCTCTTAGAAGCGTCGGATACTAGGCAGGTTTGCTTAGAATGCGGCTGATCTGACCAATCAATTTTGTAGGTATTTCCCGATCTGTATCCTACTAACACGGTCAGACCTTCCGGATTCTGAACTGTGCAAGTGTGCTTTTGAAAGTTCACAGAATAATTACTATCACACAGCTGACTGATACTAATTAAATTAAAACACAAGTTTTAAACTAAAAGAACATTGTTGACAGTAAAGTTACCATGGGTAATCTTTCCCTTACCCACAGTGTTACCATTTGAATTATCACCGAAGGTGATCTTAGGTCCATTGCATGTCTTCAGATCTGATAACAGCTTTGTGTCACCAGTCATGTGCCTCGCACATCCACTGTCCAGGTACCATGTAGATTGCTTTAGTCCTGAGATCTGTTGTACCTGCAATCATAGACAATATAAAGTTTGGTACCCTTTGATTTTACTTGGGATTAAAATCTTCGGGACCCACACTTGAATAATTCTAACATATCTACCAGTGTGTGATCTGTGTGTGTTCTATGATCTGAAATGTGTCTGATATACAGTATATTTCCCTGAGATCTGGGCTTATGATACTTGGGCCTGTATTCTCTTTCCTTTGTAAAATAATGTTGAGCTGTCTTGGCTTTCTATCACCAGATTTGGGATTACTCCTAATCATTCTATAAGTTTGCTGAGACAGATCTCTCTTGGTTTTTCAGGAGCAGTATACCCTACCCCGTAGTATCTATCTTGCCAGATCTGAGGTTTAGCTATAATCTGTGACTCATCAGATTTGGCATCTTCAGGCTGTCCCATGCTGGATTTCATGAAATTCATTGTTTGAAACTTATGCCTATCCAGCTTTGGGTGAGTAGTTGTCTCTGCAATATTGCTTTCATCGCTTTCGTAGCTCAATTCACTGGACGACTTCATATATCCTTGCAACTTTTGCATTGAAGCAGATGACTTGGTCCAGGATCTTATGATTTCAGCTAATAGTTGATTCTCATTCATCATCTCCTGAGACCTGATTCTCATTTTCTCATTTCAGTCGTTAGCTTAATTAGAGCACTCTGCAGATCGTTGGAGCTTACAAGCTCAGCTTTTGTATCAAGACTCTTATTTTCAGCTTTGACTTCCTCAAATGACTAATAAAGAATTTTTGTACTCATGAACCATAGTCATTCAGTGCTATGACAAGGTCTTCTGTGTAAAACTGTCATCAGCCACTAGACACTGTACTTCATCTTCACTATCGCTCGATGAGGATGTCACTGAGCTGGACTCCCCCGAATCTATATCAGCCCAATAACTCTTGTTTTCTTCAACGACCATGGGTTTCTCACTTATCTCTTCCTATGTAATTTCTTGGCAGGTCGGATGTGTCTCTTATATGATGACTTCTTGTCATCTTTCTTTGGTTTTGTGAAGTCCACAATGAATTGACCAGACCTATCACAGTTATAACATTTATAGTCAGAAGAATTATTAGAATTCTTTTTAATGGAATCAAAAGATTTGGGTTTAGAATTTTTTACCACATGAATTTCCCAAACTTTTTCACAAAGAGGGCCATGATATCATTGCTGAGCTCTTCAGCTGATTTGCTTTGAGCTTTCGTAGACTGTGATGTGGATGGCTCATATTCAAATCAGGTCTCCATCTCAAACTCATAGGCTTTCAGGTTTGCAAACAGGTCATGGAGCTCTAGTTTTTTTAGGTCCTTGGACTCCCTCATGGCCATCGTCTTTACGTCCCACTCCCTGGGAAGCGCTCTCATGACCTTCAGCGTAAGCTCTCTGTTGATGTACTCTTTTCCCAGTCTGGTCAGCTCTATCACCAGTGAGCTGAACCTCTCGTCGAACTCCGTCATCGTTTCTTCAGGCTTCATCTTTATCAGTTCAAAGTTTTGCAGGGCTATTGTAAGCTTGTTCTCCTTGTTTTGCTCGTTGCCCTCGTAGATTTGGATCAATCTTTCCGAGATTTTCTTGGCCGTGGTGCACGTCTAAATCTTACTGAACATGTTGTTGACCAGTGTCTTGTAGAGTATGTCCTTGACCATGTTTTCTAAGTTTGTTTTATTCTTATCTTCCGTTTTTCATTCCATTCTGGGCTTCTAAACCCATTGTTTTGCACCTGCAGAGATGGCTACAACAGTATTTGGCCACATTATTTTGATAGTGCCATCTGTCATGACGAACCACATGTCATCATCCTGAGCTTCCAGGTGAGCTTGCATTCTGATCTTCCAGACATCATACTTCTCCTTAGAAAACATAGGAATTTTATTGTGAGAGATAGACATATTTAATAAATGCAAACAAAAACCTTTTCAGACACTGAGATACCCGCTCTGCTTCCAATTGTTAGGATCGAAAGATTTGAAATATCAGCTCAGGAGTTCAGACGGGGGATGAATGAAATCCTCTAGATTTTGTCAAAAACTCTTTTTTAAAATATTTTGCAAGCTTTCTGCTTGTCTCAGAGCTGAGTTATCAGCTCGGAGAATCTCTGCTTAATCTGTTGTCTCGAATAACAAAAATGATTTGTGCGGAAATAACCCGATACAACAGTGAACAGATAAGGAGATTAAAGCTGTAAAAGATTAGGGATGAGAGTTTTTTTTTGGAATTTCGGAGCTGAAACTCCTACGTCTCCCCTTATTCCTTGTATAGGAATGATTTCACTAGAAGGCTTTGATTATTATAGTGTTTGTAACAACCCGGTACAACAGCCCTCAAGCTGTGAGAACTCCTAGCAATACCAAACTATTAAAAACACTCAATATTTAAAGATACAAACGAAATGATAGCTCTAAGCTGCCTAATATAGGCTAGATCTCTCCACTCTATTTTTTATATACAATTTCGACTTGAAATATGACACAAAAAATTGATAATAGCAAGAAGCGTGTGTGTCACTTTGTGTAAGCTGGTTTGAGAATTGTGAACTCTGTGTATAGTTCATCGGTTTATAGATCGGTCACTTTTTGTACAGTTTATAGGACTGTTTCTTTAGAACTGTATTGACGGTTTGTAGCAACGGTAGAAATTGTAACGATGGTTTAGAGCTGTTGTTACGGTATATTTTACTTATCTGTTCTCATCTGAGCTGATCCGGTCTAAGCTAATCTCATTATGCTATTTCAGCTTAGACGTTCTCAGTTGGTCTCCCGATCTCATCTGAGAACTGAACTCCTCACGTTCTGTTCTGATTACTTATCTTCTCTAATCTGAGAGCTAGTTTGTCGAGGTTTGAGCTGTTCTCTGAGCTGTATTTTCTCTGAGCTGTTCAACATACTTCATACAGCTCTGACCTGTTTTTGCTATGATTTGGTCTGTGTTGCTCCAGTTAGTTCAGCTCTGAGCTAATCTTGACAATGATTCCAGTTCGTTCAGCTCTGAGCTGTTTCGCTTCTTCATTATTCTGCTCTGAGTTGTTTCGTCATAGTTTGTTCGTGTTATTCCATCTTGGACATTTTCAGGTGTTTTAGCTTAGACCTCTGAGCTTCTCCTCTGCTCTTGAACTGATCTAAGCCGGTGCCCTCTGAGCTAATTTTTTTGCCACGTCTAATCTGCTCCTGCTCTGTGCTGATTCTGTATGTGCTGCTCCAGCTTATACTTCTGAGCTGATTTGTGAGTTGATCCTCTATGAAGCTCCTTCTAAGTTGTTCTAGTTCTCATCTGTTCTAATCTACTTAGTACAGCTTTATTCTTCTCTAATCTGCTTCGTATAGCTCTGAGCTGTTTCGTCCTGCACTGTACAGCTCTGAGCCGTTTCGTCCTGCACTGTACAGCTCTGAGCTGTTTGAGGTGTTCTGCTCTGTTCTAACTTGTGCGGTCTGCTCTCTTTGTTTATACAATGTACATCTTCAACTCACAGCTTTGATTTGATTTGATCTGCTAGAG
The DNA here is from genome assembly GCA_001598015.1 of Dorcoceras hygrometricum. Taxonomy (NCBI): domain Eukaryota; kingdom Viridiplantae; phylum Streptophyta; class Magnoliopsida; order Lamiales; family Gesneriaceae; genus Dorcoceras; species Dorcoceras hygrometricum. The sequence continues at coordinate 24,407 of KV018134.1, forward strand.
TTTGCTTCTTCAGCTCGCAGCTGATCTGAACTAGCTCGCTATGATCTGCTACAGTTTAGACTTGTGTACTGATTAAATCGTTAGAAACATAATAGCATGTTTTGTGCTCATAAAAATCCAGATCTGATCTGTTACACAAATCCAACACCTTGCACTACTAATCTGGCTTTACTCTAACTATTCCTCCGATCTCATTTAGTTTATTATTAAAACCCATTTAGTACTTATTACGGTATGCTCTGTTGGTCTAGGAACTTATCTCAAATCTTATTTATTTCAAATTGACTAAGTTCTTCCTGTATTGATTCTATCCATCTTGGGTCAGTAAAAACCTATTTCTATCTTTTTAGGTGACATTTTAATGTGGTGTGATCTGTTTCTTAATTACATTGATAGAATTACCTAATGCGGTGTGATCTGTTGTTTTTATATAGAAGAGGCCTCTTCTATCTTTCAAATTGACAAAGTTCTTCATACATTTCTTCTATCCACTTTGGTGTAATTCTACCATTTTAATGCAATCCAAAGAAGAAAATCAGCTTCTTTCTGAGCTAATAGACTTAACATATTTTATCTTTTATTAATCAATTTTCAAAAAACTCGTGACCAAATCGTTCTTACTAAGACTGGCTATAGTTTTAAATTTTATATGATTAATGCGTTTATGTCATAACCATGATTTAGAACTATCAACAATTAAGCATGTAGATTCAGCTACCAGCTGATCTGACCAGTTCACCTTGGAGGTGTTTCCAGATATGTGTCTGGTAAGAACGGTCAAACCGGCTGGGATATGAATTGTTCATTTGTGTTTGTGAAAATTTATAACATAATCATTATCATATAACTAGCTAATACAAATCAGGCCGTAACATAGATTGTCAACTAATATCACATCTTTAATTGTAATGTTACTGTAAAGTCCCGATCAGAAAATTCTAAATAATTAAACTGGAAAGGCGCAAATTGAAATATGATAACTTGTTCTGGGCTGATTTGCAAATTCATTAAAGTTTCAGGTCGCAATATGTGAGAACAAACTGTATAATTTATCGAAGTAATACTTATCTGCTGAACTTTATATATATAATTAAAGATACGAATACACTCAGGTTACATTGAATAAACGAAGAAGTAATCTGAAATGTTCAAAAGCTGTATATTAACTTCTATACAACAAAAATATTATAAACTGAAACAGCACGGAAATGAATGTCCACGATAAATACCCTCGATATGATCCAGCTCGCACCATCCAGCTTCGTTCAATTCTCATCACCTGCACTCAAGAAAACTAGTGAGCCTAGAGGCTCAACAAGCAAATCTGGAATAACAAAGGCAGTCAATACAGGCATCACAATAACTTTAGCTGTATCTGATAGCTCGTAAACTGATAGAAGTTAAAAGCTGAAAAATTGAATACTGTAATCTGGTAAACTGAAAACTGCGAAAGCATAACTGCACATGTTTGAAACATATTGAAATATTTCCTGGTCTTTAAAAGGAAGTAACATAAACTTTTCTCATTTTCTGTGGTTGTAAACAACCATGTTCTTTGTTTTCTTGAATTATGGCTCAGATACTTATATATAGGTCAAAGTCGTTTGATCAAACTATCATCTGAAATCAGGAATTGGGGAATAAATTCAGACATTGTTTTGAAGGAGTAAATAGTTCATCAACCATAAAGCCCTGTCCCTTCCAATGTGAAGGGGCACATTGGTTTGTCAGTCAGCATTATTACCCTTCCTATGTTGACCATCTGTTATCTTTGTCATAAATTACTTTAAATTTGAAATTTACTTCCTTTAAACTTTCTGTAAAATTTTCTTTCACTATTGCTTTTTATCTGAAACAGATCACTTTCAAATATGGTTTGCTGTTTTAAGCTCTTTTGATGCTCGAAATCTACTGGGGGTTCATCAGAGTTCAATCGAAGAAGAACAATGAAATCATCTCAGGCTGTAGAGACAAATACAAACAGCAGAGCTCTAAGCTGAAGAACTATCTCTTGAAATTGGGTAGAACTTTGAACAGATTAAAGTTATACCTTCGAATCAAAGCTAAAAGAAACAAATAATTAACTTGAAAGTACTGTATCAGTCCATAATGGACCTAAGCTGGATCAGCTTGAGTAAAGCAGCACACGAGTACTGGTTCAGAATAGAAAATCAGCTCGAGCTATTGAAACGAATAATGAACAACCGAGTTCTAAGCTGATGAACTATCTCTTGCAATGGGTATAACTACGAACATGTTGGAGAAACGAAGCTAAAGGAAAGAAGAATTAAACTTGAAGTCATTGTATCAGTCCAGAGTGGACCTAATTTGGACCATCTCGGAGTTTAATCAGCACGCGAGCATACCCAGAACAGATATCAGCTCTGGGCTGTTTGTTCAAATAAAGTAAACACAGACCGAACAATCAGATCACGAGCAGGCTGGACAATAAAATCAGACCACGAGTGGACTAGACAATGAAATCAGATCGCAATCGGGCTGAACAATGAAAGCAGATCGCAGGCGAACTGGATGGTGATGGTCAAAAAAAGTCAACTCATATTGGAAGATTACCTTATTCTGAAGTAATCGAAAATATCTAAGAAAAATTCCAAAAACAAGGACACGTAAACTACTTGTAAGCTGCTTGAAGAACATCCCAAAAAACTCAGGAAGAAACAGGAACGAACATCGTAAAATATTTTCTAATAAATCTTTTCTCAATCAAAACTTTAGCAAACCAATACTTTCTCAAGAAACATCATAAATTCAACTGTGTTTGAAAAACTTCAAAGAAAACGCTTCTCAAACCTTTAAACTCATACAAACACATAATTAGAATCAATATATGCTTTCTAAAGTGCAGCAAGAAACATAGTTTACTTACCTTAATAACGACGACGATTAACAGAGATTTATCCGGCTCGAACATCACACAAACAAGATCGGTCCCTTTAAAAAGTTTAAAACTTTGGTCGGTTTCTTGTTTACAGAGAGTATCGCTTCAAAATTTTTCCTCTACGTGAAGTTTTTTGTGAATGAGGATGCACGATGAGTCTGAAAGTATTAATATGAAAATTGCCAAAGCCACGCTGAGTGAAAACACGTTTCTATTTAAGTGCTACTATTCTTAAAAAGTGCTACTCTATTTTTTTAAAACAAATAAAATGCAGACCAAACCGTTTGGTTACAAATGAGACGAACCGGGCTTGTCTTGTTCAATCGGACAACTCTCACAACCGCGCCCATAATCTGAAATAGAATCAGCACAGAAAGTTGATTGACACTAGCATTACAAATAGATCCCTTGAAACTTAAAAAACTTTACATTTGTGGATTTATGGGCGTTACAGTTACCATGGACATCTTACCCTTGCCCATAGTTTCACCTTTTCGGTTATCACCAAATGTGATTTTTTGAACACTGGCCTTTTTTATATCTGTCAACAGCTTGGAGTCACCTATCATGTGCCTTGAACATCCACTGTCCAGATAGCCTGTAGATCTCCTCAGCGGCTCTCCTTTGCTAATCTGCAAACAGAACTAAATTTTTGGTACCCGATTTTACTTTGGTCCAGATTGGATTAACCTTTCAGGACCCCACTTAAATTAATCTAAAATTTTCTCCACTATATGCATCCAAAAAAGGTTCGTATATAACTATTGCATGGTATGTTGAGATTATGTCTCGCATTTTGATCATTTTGATTGTTTCTCTTCTGAACCCTTTTATTTTGGCTTTGTCTTATCCTATTTGAGTTATGCCTTTGCTGATTCAGATCAGATGAACAAGGTTTGGATTTTACTCAAATATTTCCATCTGTTCTTTAGCCAGCTTCTGGAACCCTCAGGCTTAACATAGCCTATACCTTGTTTCCCTTTCTGTTTCAATTGAGTCCTTTTCTGATCATTATACTTGGCATACTCAAGGTTGTCGTGTGTCACACTGGATTTGACAAAACTCGTTATCTTAAATTTGTCTCTGGCAGATCTAATTGAATACAAGTTTCACTTGAGCTGTTTTCATTAATATTGGAACCTAAGCCAGTTTTATCGTTTAACAACTTTTGAGTTTCATGCACTCGGTCAGTAAAACAGAAGACTTAGTCCAAGAATTCACCAGTTGATTTTAATTTTTTATTTTCAACAGTGATTCCTCATACTTAAAACGGAGTTTTTTATTTTCAGTTATCAGCTTACTTAACTATGTCTTTAGACTGTCTTATTTCTCAAGCTGTTCACAGCTAATTCATCTGATCTATCTGAAAGACTTTTGTTTTCAGTTTTAACTTCCTCAAATGTCTCCGAAAGGTTTTTGTACTCATGGACAATTTCATTTAGAGCTGATTAGGTCCTTTCATGTAAATTTAATATTTGAGAAGTCAAATACCTCATCATTGTCATTAACCTTTAGACAATATACTTCTTCCTTCTCACTCTCACTAGAAGAGCCGCTAGAAGTACTTTCGTCCCAATATGAATCAGCTCACTTGCTCTTGTTTTCCTCAGCAGCAAGAACTTTCTGGTCACGTTTCCTTCTAAATGACTTCTTGTCATTTCTACCACGCCTCCGTTATGACGACTTATTATCATCTTTCTTGCTTAGTGTAATATGATGCAAAATGACCCGCCCTGCCATAGTTAAAACAGTTTAGGTCAGTAGTAGTATGTTCATTTTTGTGGCTTTTATTTGAAAATGAGGGAGATTGATTTATTATCATAAATTTCTCAAACTTCTTAACGAACAGGGACTTTAAGTTTCCTAAGAAAAATTTATAAGTCACAAATCATAGTAAGCGTAACTTTAATTTCACGGTAGTAAATACATGCTATCAAGAAAAAAAAACAAAGTACTCTTTTCAAAATTTTACCATGGATGTATATGAATATAAATACAATAAAAATTTTCAACTTTAATAAAACAAACAGCTAACGAGTTTATTAATAAATTTATAACATAATCAATATTACTTATATACCTTGAATTGAATTTCCACACCAAAATATATCTACATGAAAATATTACAAATATGTAACATAATATCAGTTGGTAATAAAGTCAATCATTAACATAATTAATCACAATTATGCTAGTTTTCTAACAATAATTATCTTCAATAACACTATAAATGCAGGAAGAAATGTTATGAATTGATTATGAATATGAGGTGTATATAAAGGAAATGGAGGAGGTTGGTAAGTGCAAATCAGAGGCATGCGTATACGGTTGGAGGGTCTGATATTTATAGGGGATGTATTAATATCAAAGGGACGGGACATTTCAAAATTTAAAAACACACCGATCGACGTGATCTTGAGGTTTTGTTTTTTGTTTTTTTAAATAAAGTGAGTCACACTCGTGGAACGGGCGTGATTGTCAGTTTTTTTGTAAAAGAAGTGAGTCCATGTCTATGTAGTAGACGTGACTTACGGTTAAAGAGATAATTTAATATAGTCAAACCTTCTTATATGGTGTTACCGAAAGATGGCGACGTTATTTCGTTAATTTGGTGCAGTTTGCCTTATTTTTGCAAATTTGTGTACAATTCACAGTAAACAATGAAAAAAACCCAATGAAATTTGGTTAAAAAAGTTAAAATTGGTGGACTGTGATAATTAGTCTACATTAGCAACTTCAGCCCACAATTTTTTTTTTTTAAGAGGAAACACCGCAGTATGAGGGCGGGGGTTAGGCAGACCCCTACCTGTATATAAAACCACTGAAAGCAAATGAGTGCAATGCAATCCGGGGGACAGGGACTAGGCCAAGACCTCCCCAAATAAATACAAAACTGTCGAATAACGTAAAGGGCAAATACAGGTAAAGACTGATAATCAAAAGAAGAAGCAAACAAGAAATGACTAAACGAAACAAAGAGCAGTAGCGGCGCCAGAGATCCATCATAGAAGAAGTCCTCAACCAAACAGGTGAGGCTGTCTGGGCTCAGCCCGCACCCCACAAGCATCAAATGCTCCATGGACAGTAGGGATGTCAATTCGGGTGGATCGGGTGGGTTCGGGTCGGGTTGGGGTAAAAAGTACAAAAAAAAATTTCGACCCGAACCCGAACCAACCCGAAATGTATCAACCCGAACCTGATTTTTTTCGGGTGGGTTCGGGTCGGGTTGGATAAAATTTTTTTAAAAAAATTCTGACCCGAACCCGACCCGAACCCGAACCAACCCGAAATATCTCAACCCGAACCTGATTTTTTTCGGGTGAGTTCGGGTCGGGTTTTCGGATCGGGTCAGAATTTGACACCCCTAATGGACAGTGCAACAGATAGGTCAAGTAACACGCGTCCTGAGGTAAGGAAGCCCGGAAGAGTCGGAACGAGCCAGAGCTGTCATATGTCTCGTAGGCAGATCATCAATGAAATCCAGCATCAAAGTCCTGTGATCCTGAGCATACTGAGCAAGAGCGTCCGCAACAGAGTTACCTTCCCGATAGATGTGAGAGAAATGCACGGGGCGACCCCTCACAAGAGAACAGATTCGAGTAACAATGTGGTCCACATCCCACCGACATCGCCTAGAACGCAAGATCTGAATGGATATCTGGGAGTCGGTCTCAATCTAGAGAGGGAAAAGACTAAGGTCAGAACAGGAAAGAATGCCTCTCCAAATCGCCCAAAGCTCCGCCCGAACATTAGAACTGGTGCCGATGAACTCACTGAAATAAAGGCAGATGTGACCAGAAGAATCACGAGCCACACCCCCGACGGAGGAGACTCCCGGGTTTCCCCTAGAGCTCCCATCAACATTAATCTTAAAGCAACTCTGGGGGGGGCGAAGCCATCGGACGATAGTCGTCTTGAGCATGCGGGTAGGGTGAGCAGGGAACCCCAGACGCCCCGCAACACTAGAGGCACCAGCCCAGTGGCGAGGTTTGATGAGAGACACAGAATGAGCCATCTGAAGGTAGGAAATGATATGCCGCTTGATTGTCTCGCTGGAGAGCCGAATAAGACGGTGCTTGGCCTCGTTTCGAGCAGTCCAGATGAACCAAAGAATGATACAAGGGAGAAACTCACGAATATGTCCCAGGCGAGACCAAGTAGACCTACGCTTCCAAGCACCGAGGAATAGGTGAAGGTCGGAGGTGATAGGGATATGTATCCGGAATATAGCCCCAAAGAAATGCCAGACAGAGCGAGCCACCGGGCCGGACAGAAAGAGATGAGCCAGAGTCTCAATCTGATCGCAACACTGACACCTAGACGCGAGGTGGAGACCACGAGCCTGGAGAATCTCATCGATAGGGAGCCAACGATGCCAGAGTCTCCAGAGGAAGAAGGACATAGTCGGTCTCATCCAACGACCCCAGCAAGGCGTGAGGATATCTGAGACAGGGCCACGAGAACGGGTGAGCTCCCAAGCCGAACTCAAGGAGAAGGTCCCGTCAGAACTGTGGAGCCAAATTGCCCGATCGGGATCCCCCCGGGCGATAGGAATCATCATGATATCGAAAACGGTAGAGGGGTTAAAGACGGAACAGAGAAGATCAAAATCCCAGTCATCATCCCTAAGAAAATGGGAGATGGAAACGGACCTAGAACCACGGATGATGTGCAGGCTCGAAAGGGGCGAGTCGCCACACCAAATATCATCCCAGAAAGAGATATCACCAGATCCAATTCGCCAGCGTATGCCAGCCTCCGCAAAGGATCGGATCCGGGTGAGACGACGCCACGTAGGAGAGATGTGGCCGCTAGGGGCGGCAACGGTAGGATGCGATGGATGACAGTACCTCCGTAAGATGAATCTGGCCCAAAGGGAGGAGCCCTGACGAAGTCTGAACCAAAGTTTAGAAACTGGCCCATAGGGAGGAGCCCTGACGGAGTCTGAACCAAAGTTTACAGGAGAAGCTGGTCACGATGTCCTTGAGTCTCCGAAACCCAAGTCCACCTTCCCTCACAGGAAGGCAGGCTCGTGACCAGCTGGCCCAGTGCCACTTCTTATCATGGGGACGAGAACCCCATAAGAATCTGTTGAAAATACGCTCAATGGTGTTCATGACACCGATGGGAGGCTGAATGACCTGAAACAGATAAATAGGGATCGAGAGAAGGACGCTTCGGATTAAGGTCATCCGACTATCCGAAGAGAGAGTCCGGGTTTCCCATCCATCCAACCTCTTCCGTATAGTCTGAACCAAAGGGTCAAAGAGGGAGCATTTCCGGTTACCACGGTATAAAGGGGCACCAAGGTAACGGATGGGGAGCTGCTCCTCACGAAAGCCAGTGATACGAAGGAGAGAGGAGCGACGAGCAGTAGAGATACCGGACGGGAGAATGATGGAGCTCTTATGAACATTCACAGACTGCCCGGAACAGGACTCGTAGTGATGCAGGAAGTCAATGATGCGCTTAATGCCTCTAATGTTCCCATTGGCAAAAATAACGATGTCATCAGCATACGCCAAATGGGAGATCATGACGTCACAACCAGAGCTGTAGCAGAGACTGGGACGGCTCAGATAAAGGCGATCAAGCCCACGGGAAAGATACTCGGCCCCAAGAATGAAGAGAAGAGGGGACAAAGGGTCACCCTGGCGAAGGCCCCTAGTGGATTTGAAAAACCCAGCGGAAGAGCCATTGATATTGATGGAGAAATGGCAATCGGAGATACATCTGCTCACCATCCCCACCACGGTGTCAGAGAAACCAAGGTGCCGCATGATATTCAGGAGGAAAGACCATTGAACCCGGTCATAGGCCTTGGCCATGTCCAGCTTCAGGATGACATTCCCCCCATGAATGCTAGAGTGGAGGCTGTGGGTGAGTTCCGGGGCCAAAAGAATGTTATCGAAAATCAACCGGCCAGGAACAAAGCCGCTCTGGTTGAGGGAGATCAGTCTCCCCACAACATCCCGCAGTCTAGAGTGTAGGAGTTTGGAGATAATCTTATTCGTGACATTGCACAGACTGATAGGGCGGAAGTCAGACCAAGCACGAGGACCCTCGCACTTGGGGATCAAGGAGATGGTGGTGGAAGTGAAGCTATGAGGGAGGGGGGTGCCCTAAAATAAGTCAAGGACATCACAAAACACATCCTGGTGGACAATCTGCCATCAGTGCTGGAAGAAGGCTGAGGAATAACCGTCGGGGCCCGCCACACAATCCCGAGGGATGGAGAAAACAACGGCCTTCACCTCCTCCAAAGACGGGGTTGCAGCGATGCTGATGTTCTCCAAGTCGGAGATCTCATGAGAGAAGTGTTGGGGAACCGTGGAGGATCCGGATCACGCCTCCCGGCGAGGCAGCGGAAGAACAAAAATTTGGCCGGGAGACGTTCAATACAATTCAAAAACATGCAAACTATGAACCATTCAAAGGGTGTTTTAGTTGATTACATTGTTGGCAACTCGTGCCTGGCTCCGACCAGTTTCACGAGGAAACCGGCACTTCACGATAGGCGGCGGTAGATCACGTCAATCAGGTCCACGACCGGAAACGATCTCCCTCTGATCAGCCTGCACTAGAAGACTGATGGATTTTATCACCAACAGATTCTCCTCGAAAGGTTGGCCGGAGCAAGTCCGGCGAAGCAAGGCGGTGGCGGCGCGTGGGCCGTGAGGTGAGGAGAGGTGAAAGGGGCGGCGGCCAATGGGGAGCTCTAGGGTTAGGTTTTAATCAAGTTCTGATTGTAGTTGTAAGTTATGAAACTCTTAAGTCTAATTAAATAGACTTAGTCATAGTCTTGGACCGGCCCAACGGGCCCGGGTCCAACGGATGAACATTCGGTTCACCCCTATCACCGTGACTTCATCATAACTCCGATCTCCGATCAGATCGGACCGATCGACTCAGTTTCCAAAACTGAATACTATGATCTGAAAAACCATTTTTCA
>KV018135.1:21464-61356 GCA_001598015.1 Dorcoceras hygrometricum
TGAATCCAGTACTTGTGTGACCCTCAATGGTTCAGGGATACAGCTAGCTGTGGGCCCACAACCATTGTGACTCCGAAATCACAATTTCGGACTTGCCCATCGGATCATGGTAAAGCACCTAGCAACATCGCCCCATGATCCCCTAGGTATCACTAATAGTGCCTGCAAGAACCAGTTGGTCATGGTTAACGTACAGTACGGTCCTTTCAACACATATATCCCGATCAGATTAACGACCATTGGTAAATCGAGAGTCGCTAGAGATCCGATAACTATGCATACATCTTGGAGATCAAATAGTGACATCGCGAGTGTTACTAGGCAAACCCATTTACCTAAAACACATCCAGTACTCTGGCCAGAGATTTATCACACTATTGTCTCCTCAGATAGCATAGGATATCCACGCGTTAAAACGAGCGGTGAATCCTCGACAACGAAGCATCGACTCCTACATGCATCGGGACCTCACCCAATCCCGCCACCTAATGACCCAAGTGAGTCGATAAACGGGTAAAAGTGAGGCCCCTATCATGTAGAGTCTCAATGACGTTTTGAGTAGTGAGGACTAATCAGTACAACCAAGACCTCGGACTTATCCACTCGACAAATGGTAACCACTTGGAAAGTCCGAACGAGGGTAGTTCGATAGATCACCAGGTCACTATCCATCTGTATGCTTAGAACATCACAATGTTCCCTACCAATGAAACATGGTACTTCACATCGCAGATGCTAGTCTCAAGCTCGGGCGGCCTTATCCTCATTTTGACGGCCCAATCGACTAGGAACGAGTTCAGAATGCACAGTGACTATTAGATGTGTTTCATGATAGCCATCATATCCACTATCACATCTAACATACACTATGGTGCATTCTAGGTCTTTATCCAACACAATTGTTAACATTATAATCATAATGAAGATAAAGAATGCCATAAATAAATGCGAATTTCATAAATAAAGATTGTCATGTACAAGAGTCAATAAAACCCACACGCCACAAGTTGACTAGTTGGGCATCTACTCTAACACAAAGCTATTACGAACTGCTCAATTCGTACCTTCAATCAACTGAATTCTACCTCAACAGAAAGGCACGGCAATACCAACAATTCAAACCAGCTTTCACCTGATATCCTTAACCACGGCAGAAGCTGTCCAGAACCTCAAATCTGTTAAGGAAACTCAATAATCAACTCATGTCTAGTTCGAATCAGAAATTCTCAGTAGAAATTCCTACGGTCAAGAACCTAACTCCGGTTCTACTGCTAACAAAGTACTATCACCTAATACTCAGCTTAGAACGGTAGGAATTTCTTACCCAACAGCTGGAACTAGCGGAATAACTATCGGTTTCCACTGTACGAAGAAATCAGCAGCTTCGCGATCTTCTCCAAGGTCGTTACACAGCTTCAAATGGGTAACAATCGAAAGAGCAAGTCACAGAGATTCCAGCGCCACCAAAATCTCTCAAATCATCGGCGGAGAACGGCGGAAATCAGCGGGAATAAAGTCATGGTGAACAGTAGCTAACGAGGGTTGAAGATAGAGATAAGAAATATCAGGTTCAGAATAATTCTAAGTGTCAATCAATACTTATCTATATATCTTTCAAATCCAACGGCTGCTGTTCCCAATTATCCAGACGTTGCTACAGTAGGTACCTTACGACTGGTATTCATATCTTCAACAACAAAACCAGCAGCAACAACCAGTCGCAACATAATACCAAAGCAATACCAAAACGACATCATAGCAACTAATCAAAACGACGTCACAGCGCTCCACCAGCTGATACCAAATTTCCTAAGAAATAACCAACAGTTGGTTACGCTAAGCAATCCAGACGCAAGCGTAGCTAATCAAAACGACGTCGCATGGCCTACGTCATCCTATCTGTCAACAGATACCTCTCGTCTGGATTAAACAATGCAACAGATCCCTCGCTACTGGTACCAGACGCAATACTCAAAACACAGCGTTTCCACTTAATCAAACGACGTCGCTTCTCATCAGCGACTGGTTCTTCAAACCAAACACGTGTCGCTTCCTCGATCACTCTCACAATTGCGCGCCTGCTGCCAGCAGCAACCATCACAAGCGCAACTACTGCCAGACACAACACAAGACGTCACGCTCACGTCATCTCTACTGATTTCCAAAATTCACCAGGCGCGAGCTACAGTACTACTGACCCACGTTGACTTTCGCTACAGGAGCTTGCTGCTGATAGACTTCACCAAAATTCGCTACGTCTGTCTGTGGGTGATAGGCTGTACTCATAGCCAATCTCGAACCCATCGTTGCCTGCAAGCTCTTCCAAAATCGGGAAGTGAATCTTGGATATCTGTCAGACACTATCGAAACGGGCACTCCATGCAATCTAACCACATGGTCGATATACAGCTTCGCCATTTTCTTCATTGAACACCTCACGTCATAGGGAATGAAATGGGCTGACTTCGAAAGTCTATCGATCACCACCCAAATCGCATCACATCCCCTACTCGACCGAGGTAGATGAGTCACAAAATCCATGGTGATGTGCTCCCAATTCCATTGGGGCACCTCCAAACTCTGCAGCAATCCACCAGGTCTCATTCTCTCAGCCTTGACCTGCTGGCAATTCAAACATCTAGCAACAAAATCAGAGATGTCGCTCTTCATGCCTTCCCACCAGTAGTGAGATTTCAAGGCATGGTACATCTTTCTCTCGCCTGGATGCACACTGTACTGACTACAATGCGCTTCATTCATGATGGTCTCTTTCAAATCGATCATGTTCGGAACCACCAATCTCCCTCGAAATCTCAGACATCCATCCGAAGAAACAGAGAAATCATCAGACTGACCACTTCGGGCTTTAATCTTCAACTCATGAACATAAGGATCAGTCCTCTGTGCCTCCCTGATGTCACTCACAATCTGCGGTTCTACTTGAATCGAAGAAACCATAAAGTACCGATCACCCGGCTGGAAACACCAACCCGAAGTACTCAATTGCTCATAGACTTTAGAGACACTCAGAGAAGAAAGCATCGTAGGCTGGGTCTTTCTACTCAAAGAATCTGCTACTGAGTTCATCCGCCCAGGCTGATACTGAATCTCACAGTTAAAGTCCTTGAGCAATTCCATGCAGCTAACTCCAAATCATGAATAGGGTACCTCGTCTCGTGAGGCTTCAACTGTCGAGACGCATAAGCAATCACGTACCCGTTCTGCATCAGCACACATCCTAAACCATTGAGAGAAGCGTCGGAGTACAACACAAATCCTCCGGATCCAGACGGTAGAGCCAAAACAGGAGCAGTAGTCAACTTCTCCTTCAACGTCTGAAAACTGAACTCGCATTCGTCAGTCCAAACAAACTTCTTATCCTTCTGAGTCAACTGAGTCAAAGGCCTGGCTATCGAAGAGAACTTCTCGATAAAACGCCTGTAATAGCCAGCCAATCCCAAGAAGCTACGGATCTCGGAAACGTTCCTAGGCCTCTCCCAGTTAAGAACTGCTTCGACCTTACTCGGATCCACCGAAATCCCATGCGCCGAAATCACATGACCCAAAAAGATAATCCGATCAAGCCAAAATTCACACTTGCTGAACTTGGCATACAACTGCGAGTCTCTCAATCTCCTCCTAATGCTCTCTCATGCTCCTTGAGTACACTAGGATGTCATCTATGAAGACGATCACGAACCGATCGATGTACTCACTAAAGACGTGATTCATCAAATCCATAAAAATAGCTGGGGCATTCGTCAACCCAAACGGCATGACCAGAAACTCATAATGCCCATATCGAGTCCGGAAAGATGTCTTCGCCACATCAGCGTCCCTAATTCGCAACTGGTGATAACCAGAGCGCAAATCAATCTTCGAGTAAATGACCGATCCCTGCAACTGATCGAACAAGTCATCAATCCTCGGCAAAGGATACTTGTTCTTCACCGTCGCTTTATTCAACTGTCGGAAGTCCACGCACATCCTCATAGATCCATCCTTCTTCTTCACAAAAAGAATCGGAGCTCCCCAAGGCGACATACTCGGTCTGATGAAGCCTTTCTCCAAGAGAACTCTCAACTGATCCTTCAGCTCTTTCAACTCTATGGACGCCAACCGATACGGAGCTCTAGAAATTGGGGCGGTACCGGGCACCAATTCGATACTGAAGTCGATCTCACGTCTCAGAGGGAATCCAGGAATCTCATCTAGAAACACGTCGGGAAACTCTCGGACTATCGAAATGTCGCTCAACTCCAACCGCGACTCTTGGGAAACGTCAAGCGCGTAAATCATAAATCCCGCGTTATCCAGCGATAGCAGGCTAAACATCTCCATGGCGGACACCAGTGGAATCTTCGAGCGCGAATCAGCATCGTAGAACTCCCACTTCTCACCCGAGTCAGGGCGAAATCTCACCACACCATGAAAACAGTCAACGGTAGCCTTATAGCTAGACAAAAATCCATCCCCAAAATGCAATCAAAATCTCTCATTCCCAAAACAATCAGATTGGACACCAAAACATGCTCATCAAATCGAAGCACATAATCCAACACCACTTCACGGGACCACAGATTCACACCAGCAGTGGTAGACACGGAAACAACATCACACAATGGGGAAGAACTCAACCCATACTCACAAACAAACAACTCAGAAATAAAAGAGTGTGATGTACCAGTGTCAAATAGAACTCTCGCATGATAATCAAAGATAAAGCATGTACCTGCGATCATCATACCAGGCGCCTCCTCAGCCTGCTCTCTCGTCAAAGTGTACGCCTGAGCCTGCTGCGGAATCTAGAATGGAGGTCTCGAAGGTGCTCCAAACCTAGAAGGCTCACGGGGTTGGAATCCAGATCGCTGGGTAGGGGCAGGAAACTGCGGTCTCTGAGAAGAACCACCAGCTGATCCCTGCTGCGAAGGAACTGAATACTGACCCCTCAACATAGGACACACTCTCACAAAGTGTCCTGGCTGTCCACAGTTACGGCAGGACCCCTGAACTCCTCGACACTGCGAAGTCGGATGCCTTCCTCCGCACTGTCCACACGACATGCCACTAGAACCGCTGCCAGAACCACTGCCAGAACAAGAACTCGTAGAACCAGAGGAACTCGAATCCGCCTTCTTCTTAAACTGTTTCCCTCGAGGTCGAAACCTTTGGCGATTCGACTGCTGCTGCTACGACCCCTGAGGAGCATAAAAAGATTGCGACGCATCCTGAACGGGCTGATAGGTGCGTCCAGTAGTCGGCTGCATCGGAGCCTCAACCTCCATCAAACTCTCCTCGATGTCCACCGCTCGATTCACTGCATCAATATAGGTCGCAGGCGAACCAGACAAAACCATCCGGTACAGAACAGGCCTCAAGCCCTTCAGAAATTTGTTCTTCTTCGTTCTCTCTTGGTTGGCTACGTGTGGCACATAGACCAAAAGCGCATAAAACTGTCGGGCATACTCAGCCACTCGCATGCTGCCCTGCCTCAGATTATCGAACTCCCGCTCTCGGCTGTTATAAAAATAATCCGGGGTATACTCCTGTCTGAACGCCTCACAGAAGCTCTCCTAGGTGATCACAGCCCACTATCACGAAGGATACGAGAAGTACCTCTCCACCAGCGCTGTGCATTGTCTCTCAGCTGCAGCACCACTAGCTTCAGTCTCTTCTCGGGAGCGTACTCCAGAGTATCAAACAACTCCTCCATCTGAGCTAACCAAGCCTCAGCCATCGCACCACCCTCTACTGCAGAAAACGTTGGAGGGTTCGTCCGTTGAAACCTAGCTAGGACCAACTCCATCTCGCCTATCTGTCTAGTAACATCCTCAACCTGATGAACATCATCATCACTACCTGCCCTAGACTCCTCCACAGTACGTCTAGTCGTCCTACCTCTTCCTCTTCTCGGCGGAATCTTAAACAAATCTAGAGGCAAGATCTCACAGCAAATATATCACATAGACAGATAAAAGATCACATAAGTCACAGAGTCAATCAAAATCAAATCAAAACTCTGTGTCTAGACTCGAGTGTGATCAAAAGAAATCGAGCTTATCCCAGTTTAAGATCTGATACCAAAAATGTCAGGCCCCGTGCTAATCACATAAGATTACCGCACAATTAAGCACATAATCACGGAAGCGTAAAATAGGGCTTAAAATTTTTTCGAAATATAATTGGGCCTGAACTTAAAACATCATTCAAATTATTCATAATTAAAATAAGAGTTGACTCAAACTCATATAAAACAGGTAACATCAATTGCCAGTTCAAATACAGATCCCCCAAAATACATATGACACGGGGCATTCCCCGGGTTCGATACATAATAAAATAACTGGGACTCATGGGAACGGGGATCTACCAGGTGAACCTCCACTCTGTCCAGCTTGGTTACCTGAAGATCCTGCAAGTGGGTTACGCAGACCCAAACAAAACAAAAACAGGAAAACAAATACGAGGTCAAGCCTCAGTACGAAGAGCTATCAAAACAGCTAGTCATGCAACATGCTATAATCGATGCTATGAAATGCATGAGGGCTATCAAGGATCGGATAGCTAGACCAGTGTATCAACTGGCAATCAACTCAATCAGCCTCTATACCGGCACGGTGTATCAATCAGGGAAATCATCGGTCCGTGATCTTCGGAGCCCGTCAGCTCATCACAGCTCGGTGGTAGACACTCGAATCCGATAGTCACCACTCTGATGATAGCGTTGGACTTTTTAGGCACAACTCATCAGTCGGCCAGTCACAACGTGGCTTTCAATCAGGTCATCAATCAATCAGTCAATCAGGCTCAAGATGTATGCATGTATGCCAATCAATATTCAATTCAAAATGCATACTATTCAACTCGAATGCATAAAATTCACAGTACATGAAACAAGACATATAATCAATCAATCCATCATGCTTGCCTCACGTAAACACATAACAGCAATTCATAACCCGAATTATAGCCATGCTCAAAGCTGTTACAAACTGCTCAATTCGTACCTTCAATCAACTGAATTCTACCTCAACAGATTCCTCAAAGGCACGGCAATACCAACAATGCAAACCAGCTTTCACCTGATATCCTCAACCACGGTAGAAGCTGTCCAATACCTCAAATCTGTTAAGGAAACTCAATAATCAACTCATGTCTAGTTCGAATCAGAACTTCTCAGTAGCAATTCCTACGGTCAAGAACCTAACTCCGGTTCTACTGCTAACAAAGTACTAGCACCTAATACTCAGCTTAGAACGGTAGGAATTTCTTACCCAACAGCTGGAACTAGAGGAATAACTATCGGTTTCCACTGTACAAAGAAATCAGTAGCTTCGCGATCTTCTCCAAGGTCGTTACAGAGCTTCAAATGGGTAACAATCGAAAGAGCAAGTCACAGAGATTCCAGCGCCACCAAAATCGCTCAAATCATCGGCGGAGAACGGCGGCAATCGGTGGGAATAAAGTCACGGTGAATAGTAGATAACGAGGGTTGAAGATAGAGATAAGAAATATCGGGTTCCGAATAATTCTAAGTGTCGATCAACATCTATCTATATATCTCTCAAATCCAACGGCTGCTGTTCCCAATTATCCAGACGTTGCTACAGTAGGTACCTTACGACTGGTATTCATATCTTCAACAACAAAACCAGCAGCAACAACCAGTCGCAACATAATACCAAAGCAATACCAAAACGACATCATAGCAACTAATCAAAACGACGTCACAGCGCTCCACCAGCTGATACCAAATTTCCTACGAAATAACCAACAGTTGGTTACGCTAAGCAATCCAGACGCAAGCGTAGCTAATCAAAACGACGTCGCATGGCCTACGTCATCCTATCTGTCAACAGATACCTCTCGTCTGGATTAAACAATGCAACAGATCCCTCGCTACTGGTACCAGACGCAATACTCAAAACACAGCGTTTCCACTTAATCAAACGACGTCGCTTCTCATCAGCGACTGGTTCTTCAAACCAAACACGTGTCGCTTCCTCGATCACTCTCACAATTGCGCGCCTGCTGCCAGCAGCAACCATCACAAGCGCAACTACTGCCAGACGCAACACAAGACGTCACGCACACGTCATCTCTACTGATTTCCAAAATTCACCAGACGCGAGCTACAGTACTATTGACCCGCGTTGACTTTCGCTACAGGAGCTTGCTGCTGATAGACTTCGCCAAAATTCGCTACGTCTGCTTCTTATACTAGCGCTGCGTCTGATTTCTAACACTTAGAGAAATTCGACAACTCAAATCCCATGACTAATCCTACAAAACTGATTAATCACAATTCGAATTTCTCAATCCTCGCAAAAGGGTACCAAATCTTCTTGACTTATGATTGCAGGAACAACAGGTTTCCATATTGGAGCAATCAACGTGGTATCTGGACAGTGGATGTGCGAGGCACATGACTGGCGATGCCAAGTTTCTTACATACATCAATAAATGCAACGGACCCAAGATCACCTTTGGTGATAACTCAAACGGTAACACGGTGGGTAAGGGTAATCTTACCCATGGTAATTTTACTGTCAACAACGTTCTCCTTGTAGAGAAATTGTGCGACAACTTGATAAGTATCAGTCAGTTGTGCGACAGTAACTACTCAATTAAATTTCAATAGCACACTTGCACTATTTTGAATCCAGAAGGTCTGACTGTGCTGGTAGGTTATCGATCTGGTAACACCTACAAAGTAGATTGGTCAGATCAACCGCATACTGAACAAACTTTCCTAGTAGCTGACTCTTCCAAGAGCTGGCTATGGCATCAGTGGATGAATCATCTGAATTGTAAAACTATTGCCAATTTGAGCAAGCGTGAGTTAGTTTATGGCTTACCCAAGATAAAATTTTTAAAAGACAAGATTTGTTTTGCCTGTCAGCTGGTAAAACATATAAAATCGACTTTCAAAACTAGAGGCAGTAACAAAACCTCTCGAAAGATGGATCTTTTACACATGGATCTTTTTGGTCCCATACCCGTAACCAGCTTAGGGGGAATGACGTACACTCTTGTTGTAGTTGATCTTTTCAAAATTTACTTGGGTGCTGTTTCTAAAATCCAAAGATCAAACTGCTGACCAGCTGATCAAGCTTTTGAAACGTTTGCAAAATGAGCAATCTTGTAATTTCAACCGGATAAGGAATGATAGAGGAAAAGAGTTTTTAAATTTTAAAATTTCCTCTTATCTGGATGACATTGGAATCAAATATGAGTTGAGTGCAGCTAGAACACCTCAGCAAAACGGGTTAGCTGAGGGTCAAAATCAAACTTTAAAATAAGCTGCTACTACTATGATCGCTGATTCTGGTATTTCAAAAAATTTTGGGCCGAAGCAGTCAATACAGCTTTTTACACTCAAAATAGATCGATGATAAATAAGTGACATGGGGTTACTCCATATGAGATCTGGAATGGTAAGAAACCTTGAATTTCTTATTTCAGGATGTTTGGATGCAGATTCTTTATCCATATTAATGGTAAAACATACCTAAGAGCTTTTGATGTCAAATCTGATTTACATATCTTTCCGGGATACTCAGCTGTAAGCTATCGAGTCTTCAACAACAGGACACTTAACTGTTGAAGAATCGGCACATGTGATGTTTGATGAAACGAGTTTCAGATCAACATCAGCATAAAATTTAAATGATCTGTGCACTCGTCTGGAACCCACCAATCTGGATGAATCGAGTGATGATGAGGCATAAAACAGATGTCAAGTTGATGACCAGCACGTTCTGGATATGTCAATTACAAACGCAGATATTCGAGATGTTGCGCAAGATGGTTCAGATGGTGATCAAGCTGGTGGAGAACATGTGCATGCTGATGAGTTCAATATAACAAGTGATCTTACAACGAGTGGTATTCAAGTAGATCTAGCAGGAACGCAGGGGAAACAACATGAATCGTCTACCTCATATAGACCAGGTCTCTGGTGGAACAACAATCATCCACCCGAGCTGGTTATTTGTAACCCTACTGCACCCGTTAGGACACGAGGCCAAATGATAAGCGAATATTTTAATTTTGCATTTATATCGCATATTGAACCTAAGAAGATAGAAGAGGCCTTAGCTGACCCACCCGATCTGGATAGAAGCTATGCAAGAGGAACTTAATCAATTCGAACGTAGCAAAGTATGGCATCTAGTTCCTATACCTGTTGATCAAAACATTATAGGTACTAAATGGGTCTTTAGGAATAAGCTAGATGAAAATGGCAACGTAGTTTGAAACAAGGCTAGGCTAGTAGCGCAAGGCTATAGGCGAGAGGAAGGAAAATATTTTGAAGAATCCTTCACACCAGTAGCTAGACTTTAGGCCATTTGAATTTTTCTTGCATATGCCTCATTTAAGAATTTTAAAGTTTATCAAATTGATGTCAAAAGTGCATTACTAAATGACATCTTGAATGAGAAAGTGTATGTTACACAACCTCCTGAATTCGTATATCATACCAGACCGGAATATGTTTACAAGCTTGATAAAGCTTTGTATGGTTTGAAACAAGCTTCCAGATTTTGGTATGATACATTGTCCAAATTTCTTATTGATCATGACTTTGTTATCAGCTCTCTCGACATTATTTAAATTTGTTAAGAATGATCATGTCTTGTTAGTCCAGACTATGTCGATGACATAATTTTTGGCTCGATTAATCCCAAGCTTTGCGACAAATTTTCCAAGCTTATGCAGGACAAGTTCGAGATGAGCATGATGGGGGAGCTAACATTTTTCCTAGTCTTACAATTCAAACAGCTTGAAGATGGAATCTTCATCAATCAGGCTAAATATACCAAGGAACTTCTGAAGAAGTTCGGGATGGAAATTGTTCGTCAACAGCTACTCCTACGAGTGCCTCCATCAAGCTAGACAAAGACAAAGCTGGAACTGTCGTTGAGGTAACCATGTATCGTGGGATGATTGGATCTCTATTGTACCTAACAGCAAGCAGAACAGACATTATGTTCTCGGTCTGTATGTGGGCAAGGTTCCAAGCAAAGCCAAAACAATCACACTACATTGCTGATAAACGTATTCTGAAATATTTAAAGGGCACGTAGAACTTGGGTCTTTGGTATCCCAAAGACTCAAGTTTCAATTTGATTGGTTATAGTGATGCAGATTACACAGGTTGTAAGATTGATCGGCATAGCACAAGTGGGACTTGTAAATTTCTGGGTGATAGACTAATATCGTTGTTTAGTGAGAAACGACATCGATAGCCACGTCCATGACTGAGGCAGAGTACCTCGCAGCTGGAAGCTGTTGCGCTCAAATGTTATGTATTCAACAGCAGCTCCAAGACTATGACGTCGATGCACAGGAAGCACCCATCTTCTGTGACAAGACAATTTCCATCGTAATCACTCAGAACCCCATGCTGTATTTTAGAACCAAGCATATCGACACACTCCATCATTTCATTAGAGAACACGTGTTAAAGAAAGATTTTCGGGTAGAGCATGTGCCAACGGATCAGCAAGTAGCTGATATTTTCACCAAGACTCTGCCGACTCTAAGTTTTCTTACTTTATAAACATTTTAGGTCTCTTGGATATGTCTTTATTATACTCTACATGCATACATTCAGGGGGAACAATTTAATTAAATAGATAACGAAAAGGTCCGCTGTTTGTTTTTGAGCTGGTCAGCACCGTGCTGGTCTGGTCCAGCTTGGGGCATGTACAGCGAAATGTTATCACGGTGTTTGGATTATTTGTTTCTATGCTGGTAAATAAAATCGAACGCTAGAGATTGGTTTTCTTTTAACATTCATTTTAAATCGGACGGTCATCCTTCTAGAATTTCAAATGACACTTCAATGTGATGATGACACGTGTCCATTAAAACTATTCTCTCTTCCCGTTCGTACATAAACAGATTTACTTTACTTTTTACAGTACGCGTTCAAATTTTCGCACATTCTAGAAAATTTGCGAGCAATTTACAACATTTTATTGCATTCTCTCGCATTTTCTAACCCTTTACTCCTAGAAATGGCCGCTTCTTTCTCGTCAACGCCTTGCAGGTTGATTTCGCATCTGTGCTCGCTATGGAGCACATTTGGATGGTACGCATGTTTAAGTCTCTGGAGGAAACAGGGCTTAAGGGCTGTCTGGAGGTCTCCAATTCAGTGTATGAAGGAGCAGTGCTTGAGTTTTCACAAATGCTAAGGTGGTAGCGGGAACAGTTATCAGTTTCATCGCAAATAGGAAACTGGCGCTAACGAAGGATGTATTTGCTGAAGCTTTTCACCTTCCAACTGAGGGAATGGCTGGTTTTCTCAATATCCCAACCCAGACCGTAGTGGATATGCGAAGAAGGTTTTCTGGTTCTGATTTTCCATTCAGGGCACCATCAAAAAGAAGGAGATGAAAATGGAGTATCGCTTGCTGCATGATACAGTGGTCAAGGCTCTGTGTGCCAAAGCTGGTTCTTTTGACATGGTCACAAGCGAAATGTTAGATCTGATGGTGGCCATCACTGCCGGTTTGAAAGTCAACTGGGCATAGGTTTTGTTTCAGGTGTTGGTTGCTCTGGTTAAGAAACCTAACCATCAGTCACAAGGTTTCATAGTGCAGTTGAGTGTATTGTTGGAGAGTTTAGTCAAGGCCAACCTCGGGGAGTCAGTCAAGCTCCATCGGCATAAGGTGTTGAACAACAAGTCTGTTCACACCTGCATAAAGAAGAATCTGAATGTTGTTTCAGTTGGTGAGACCAGCAAGGTGTCAGGAGCTATAGCAAGTGAACAACAATCTACTGCTGATGGTCCTCAGTCACTCCCTAAGTAACCAGAGAAGGCGGCTGTGGAGAAGCCAAAGAAGAAAGAAAAAGTTGCTCAAACAATGAAGAAGCAGAAGGTGGCTGTGCAGCAGCCAGTGGAGTCTAGGAGCCAAGCTGCTCCAGTGAAGTCCCAGTCTGAGACAGCTCAGACATGGATTTGGTCTCGCTAGCGAGGCTGAAGAGAGGTGGCGCTAAGCGCAAATTAGTTGTACATTCGTCTGACTCGGAGGCTACTGTATCTATTTTTCCCGTGCTTATCACGAAGAAACATCGGACCAAGAGAACAAAGAAGGTGACGCCCACTGCTGATCATCGAGCAGAGTCCCAACCTGATCCCATTCCTAAAATACCAGCTGGGGTGACAAGGAGTCAACCGCTGGTGGACCATAAGCCACTATGGAGACGACTCCAGAAGTGGGAAAACAGACTGATGACACCTCCAACACCACTGAGCAGGAAGAGAGTGTGGAGTGTGAGAACAAAACAGAAAAGGAGGGCCAGGATGGTAATGTTTCCACTGTTTCTCAGGGAGAGCATGAAGAGTCTACTGCAGAAGTCGAGACAGGTGCTGGCAACCGGGAAACATCTATGAAGGCAAGGCATGTCTCTGTGCAACCAGCTCAACAATCTCCGACCTGCACTGGCAAGACAGTTTATTCTCCCGTGGAGATATGATAAATCAACTGGGTCACCCACTTTCTTCCGAATATTGACCCAGCTGATAAAAGCAACGGAGTCATACACATCTTGATCGACCGAATCAAGTCGAGGAACATTACCTGCTGGTTATCAAGATATAAGGGACAAATTAGAGTGCCAACTCCAAGTCTTCGATGAATGGTGAAGGTTCCGAACTGGTTACCGGTTGAGCAAGATTCCGTCTATGAAGTTTGTGGAGGAGTTTGCGAAAACTGAAAATAAATTGTTTTCATGGGCCGAGACGGAAAAGGTAAGTGAGATGCTCCATAGAAGGGAGATCATCTGGCTCAAGATGGTTGAGCTACACATGCGTGAAGCTGTCGCTGAGCACTGGAAAAAATTTCACAAGGATAAGCCGTCAGCCAACCAAGATATCATGGCAATTCGTATGTTATAAGCTGAATTGGCAAAGACTAGGAAGAGTATTAATTTGTTTCAAGCTAGAGCCGGTCTGCCCGTCACTTATAATGAGCGAACTAAATACCGAGTTGCATCTTTGGAAATTATTCCAAGCTTAAACTGGGAATAATATAGCTTGCCCAGCTTACCCACTCAACACAAGATAAGCGAACGGATCAAGAACAAGAGCGTTAGAATCCCGAACCATCAACGGAAGGGCAGATTTAGGAGATTGCTCGGACTGTTGAGAATGTGGAGGAAAGAGAGGCAGAGGCGGAGCATCAGGCTCCAGAGAAGGAGAATTTGGGTTCTATGGATGGACAACAGGTCCTGGAGAAACCGGCTCCTGAGGAAGAGGACCATCCTCAAAAGAGTCCAACCCATTCTGGTCCAAGTTATGGTTCTTCTGCACACTTTTCCGTCCACAACGAGGATAGTGAGAATAGTTTGTGTCCCAATCCCATTTCAGAAGCGAATAATACGGACCGTCAGAGTCCTAATCATGGTTCCAGTCCATCTAAATTACATATGGTTGTATATAATGAGCAATGCGACGAGAATAACAGCAAGAAGCAGAAGCCTTTACCAAAGCTGGTCCACAGACAATCCTTATTCCCCAACTCCCAGTTGATGTTGCTACTGCCAAGGAGCTCACATCTCTGAAAGACAGTGTATTCCCTGGACCTAAAGGTTGAACGCATGAAGGATGATACAAACTTTACAAGGAATAGTACTGTGAAACTAAGGCGACAGCTCGAAACATCGGTCCATGGGCTAGAAATCAAGATCGACGTGCTGGAGTCCACTCTGGTTTGTCACGTTACCGATAGCCAACAAACCCTTGTAGATGAAGTTGCGTCGCTAAAATCACAAGTTGCTGAAATGATTGACTGTCTGAAAGATTTGTGTGATGCCAAAAAGTGGGAAGGACCAAGTAAAAAGGGAGAAAGACCATGTAAAATGAGAAGGTTGCTGTTGTAATCAAGGAAGGGCTTAGTAGTTCTTCATATAGGACCCAGCAAATTTTTTTTTTGGTGTATAGCTTACTTTTGGTGTAAATTGTTTAACAGTTAATACAATCTCTTTTTATGCGCAAGTTTTTTCATCACAAAAAAGGGGGATTGTTAAAGTTAATTTCAGAAGTTTTGGTGAAGACAAATAAAAGAGATTAATAAGCTCAAAGGTACAAGATCTGGATGGAGCTTACAGTGTTGGACGTAAAAACTAGATCAGAGCAGAGCTTAGCTGGTTAAGGAAAAACCAACTCAAGGTACTTAGTTGCGCTGGTTAAGGTCAAAGCAGCTCAAGATATTTAGGTGCGCTGGTTAAGGACAAGCCAGTTCAAGAAATTCGAGTTCGGAAGAACAGAAACAGATTGAAATCACATCAGTTCATAACAGCAGATAAAATAGTGGTTTACAGTTGATAGAACAGCTCATAGTGGTAAGTGGTATAATAGACCAGCTGGAAGATCAGATTGGATAAAGCAGTTAGGAGCAATATGGCTCTACGGTGTTATCGTACTGAAGGTATAAATGTACAAAGACTGGTATCTGAATCAGTACACAACAAAAACAAGAGCAGACTATTTCAAAGCAGATTGGACTTGATCAAGCTTAGAACCTGATCAAGAAAAGAAACTCAATGTACAAAAACCAGATCGGGACACCAGCTAAGTTAAGGACAACTTAGCAAAATGAATTTCAGAATGTTTGAGGCTAAGTACAGTTTGATGTGAGACGTTTGACCTCTCTGCAGTGATTTGTAGTCGTTAGAACTACTTTCAGCTAACTCCTGATTTAGAGGGAATTGGTTAAAACTGAATACGGCGCAAAGTTGCTAAAAAGGATAATGTGTTTAATGGATACGTACGAACATCGTACAAACATTTAAGTCGCCGCAGGAATCTCAATTTGGATACAACAAACGTGTCTACTGGTAACATTATTACCGTTGTATCCAAAGGATATAAATAGAAGAGAAGATCAGCTGTGAAGAGGTTATCGACCGATTACAAAGTCATCGAACTTACGAGCTAACAAGCCTTCACAAGCAAAAGAAGAGTTCATCTTATTGAACCAGCTCTCCAGTGACACATGCACAGATTGCTTATTCAATTCTTTGTGTCACACAATCTTCAAACACACACTCTGTAGTTTTGAGCCTTCACTGTATATCATAAATAGATAGTGTTGAGTGCTAGATTTGCACAACCAGCTTAGAGCTGTGTTAATTCTATTAAAAACCAGATTGCGGGTCTGGGTTCTGGTTGAGTGCTAGGAGTTCTTGCAGTTGCAGGCTGTTGGATCGGTGCTAGGATCGAAAACAAGCTCGGGAGTTCAGAGGGGGGTGAATGAACTCCTTTACAATTTTTGTGAGAAAGTTGGTTTCAAAAATTTTACTGCTCGACGGAAACCTCCAGCCAAGTTACCAGCCTAGAGGGTTCTCAGTGATTTCTGTTGTCTCGTGTAATAAAATTATTTTATGCGGAAACAACACTATTCAAAAATTAATAATTTAAACAAATGCGTTGTAAAAGATATAGAGACGAGAGGTTTGTTTCTGTAAGTTCGGAGCAAATTCTCCTACGTCTACCTTTCTTCCTCGATGGGAAGGATTTCCACAAGAAGATTTGATTTATACAACCACTTGTACAAACCCGATCCAACAGCCTGCAGCTGCAAGAACTCCTAGCAACCAACCAACGAATTCAGACACGCGATCTGGTTCGCAATACAAAGAATTCAGCACTAAGCTGGTTGTGCTATTCTAGCACTCTACATCTCTGTCTATGATTTAAAAATAAGCGCTCAACACTACAGAGAGTGTATACAAGATAGTGTGACACAATGAATTGAATGGACAGTCTGTGCATGTGTCACTAGTTGTGAGCTGGTTCAATAGATGAAATCTGCTTTCGCTTGTGAAGGCTGGTTAGTTCGTAAGTTTGATTGTTGTTCTTATGTTTTTTGTAACCCCTTCACAGCTGCTCTTCTCTTATATTTATACCCTTTGGATACTACAGTAATAATCTTACCAGTAGACACTTCGAGTGTATCCAAATTGAAAAACCTACGGCGTCTTAAGTGTTTGTAAGATGTCCTTACATCTCCATTAAATGCATTGTCCTTTTTACCAACTCTGTGCTGTCTTCAGTTTGAATCATATCTCTGCTTATCTGTTATTAGCTCAAAGTAGTTCCAACGACTACAAATCACTGCAGAGAGGTCAAATGTATCACATCAAACAACTACTACAAATCACTGCAGAGAGGTCAAATGTAACACATCAAACTGTACGTAACTTCAAACATTCCGAAATTCAATTTGCTACGTTGTCTTTAACTCAGCTGGTCTCCTGATCTGGTTTCTGAACATTGAGCTTCTTTTCTTGATCGGGTTCTGAGCTTGATTAAATCCAATATGCTTTGAGATAGTCTGCTCTTATCTATGTTTTGTACTGATTCATCCACCATTCTTTGTACCCTCATATTTTCAGTACAACATCTGTATAACTAATTTGCTTCGAGCTGGTTTACTTAACGGGTTTTCTAGTTGTTCTATTATACCACTTATCACTCCAGCTGGTATCACTACCATTGTGATCTATTTTCTCAACTGTAATCATTGTTTTGCTGTTCTTCATCTCAATGCTCTCTGTTCCAAATTCTTCAAATTTTCTTAACTGAACTGTCCTTATCCGACTAAGCAACTTTGAAATGGTATCAGCATGACTTTACCCAGCTGGTTTGTCCTAAACCAGCACACCTCGATATCCTGGGCTGGTTTGACCCTAACCAGCTTGCCTCTGCTCTGATCTGGTTTCTACGTCCAACGTAGTAAGTTTTGTCCAGATCTTGTGCCTTTGGTATGATTGATCTCTTCTATTTTTCATCACCAAAACTTCTGAAATTTACTCTAACAATTTTCCTCTTTTTGGTGATGACAAAACTTTGGTCATAAAAAGAGATTTTTATTGACCGTTAAACAATTTACAAAAAATCAACTATACGAAAACAAGTTTGCTTGGTCCTACTACTAAGCCTACTCCTGATCAAAACAATTTCCTCTTTTTACTGCTGCTTGTTCCTTCACCCCTTTTATAACTTGGTCCTGGTCCTTCCCCCTTTCTGCTTCTAGGTCCTCCACTCTTTTTACTGATTTGACCTTCCCCCTTTTTGGCATCATGCAGCTCTTTTATACATTCGACCATTTCAGCGAGCTGTGATTTAACCAATGTAAGTTCATCCACAAGATGTTGTTGACTGTCTGCGTAATGACGAACCATATTATTCTCTAGCCCAGCGATTTTGGCTTCCAGCCTGTCAACCCTGGTGGCGAGCTGGCGTTTAAACAGCGTGGTTTCCTTTGAGATGTAAGTATCATGATGTATATGGTTAGCCTGTAAGGTGAGGGAAGATACAATATCTTACTCTTTGGCAGTAGTTTCCATAAACTGTAGGGTTGAAAGACCTATGGGTTGCAGACCAGCTTGGGTAGACACTTCTCTGTCTTTGGGATGGGGATTGTTATTCTCTGTTCTATCCTCGTTATATACAACCATATGTAACTCATATGTACTAGGACCTTGATGTCCATATTATTTGCCTCTGAATTTGGACTCGGACCCAGATTTTTGACACGATCCTCATCGTGGACGGGAAAATGTTCGGAGAGAGGAGGACTCTCAGTGAGACTAGGATCAGAATAAGGATAGAAACGTAGACTGTCACTCTCTCCACTGTGAAATAAGAGATGAAATCCATAAGATCTTGAACTAGAGTGGGCTGGACTGTTTTGAGGCTGATCCTCTTCCTCAAGAGCCTGGTGCTCCAGGATCTGTTGTCCATCCACCGAACCCAATTGTTCCTGCTTTGTGTTCTCCACCTGCTCAACAGTTCGATCAACCTCTTCAATATGGCCCTCTGCTGTAGACTCTAGAATCTTATGCGTCTGTCCCTGATCCGTTTGCTTATCCAAAGTTCAGTTGCGGAGCTATGCAAGCTGAGCTTTAAAATCTTCCCAAGTCAAGCAAGGATTGAAATCCGAAGATCCAACTCGGTCGGCAGATCGCTCATTATACGTGTGGGGCAGACCAGATCAAGCTTGAAATAGGTTGATGCTTTTCCTGGCTTTGGCCAACTCAGCTTCCAGCATGCGGATTGCCATAATATCCTAGTTAGCTGATGGCTTATCCTTATGAAATTCTTTCCAATGCTCACGACAGCCTCACGCAAATACAGCTCCACTATCTTGAACCAGACAAGCTCCCTTCTCTGGAGCATCTCACTGACCTTATCCGTCTCTGCCCACGAAAAAATTTATTCTCAGACTTCACAAATTCTTGCATGAATTTCATAGACGGGATCTTGTACAGATGATAACTAGTCCGGAACCTATGCCACTAGTCGAAAACTCAAAGTTTGCACTCCGCTTGCTCCCTTATGTTCTGATTGACCAGCAGATAGTGTTCCTCTACTGGATTTGGCCGATCGCAATGGGGCAGGACTCCCTTACCTTTATCCATTGGGTAAATCTTTGGAAGAAAGTGTGTGACCCAGTTGATCTCTGGGATCTCCATGGGAGCGTAGACATCCTTGCCAGTGTAGGTTGTAGGCTTCTCAGCTGGTTGGGAAGGTTCATGCCTCTCCATAATAGCCCCTTCATTGGTAGCAGCTCCCTTCTCGGTCTGGTTATTGCTCTCCTATTACTGTGTTCGATCAACATTATCAACTTGTTCCTAATTCTCTTGAGTTGTCCCTACATGACCTTTGGGGCCACCATCAGTAGACTTATCAAGCTCGCCCTGAGCGATAGTAGAATCATTTCCACCCTGGCTCTCCTGTTCAGTTTTGTTTGCACCCTCTGTGAGACCCAAAAGTTTAATGGATTAATTGAGTTAATTAATCGGGTTTAGCATAGACCAGATTTGGCTTGAACAGATCTGGGATGAACCATCTTTGAGATGGTATGCTTGGCTTAGATATCGAGTCTGTATAAGTCCTTGAAACAGATCTGGAGAGTTGGAGAACTTCGCAGGAACATGATCAGATTTGAGTGTTGATCAGATCTGGTTAGTCGCATTCAGATGTGGAGGTGAGATCTTGTGGTCGTGCGCTATTCTGGGTACGCTAGTTGGTTTTACGCACGAAGGGTGATATGTCGTCGTTTGGGAGAAATGCTGTCGTTTGAAGGAATCATATCTGAGGTGCTTTAGTTGTTATCGTGGCATGGACCGGCTTGGTTTGTATTTGAGCTAGATCGGGAGGCAGTGTGACGCCGTTTTGAGTTTGGCGAGAGATGGTCAGTGTTGTTTAAGATCTGGTCTTTCAGATCTGGGTTGCGATGCGATGTCGTTTAGCGATTCAGATGTGGCTAGAGGGATGATGTGTCTTAGTGAGAGAGCGGTCCTTGGTGCGACGTCGTTTGGATAAGTTCCCAATCTGATTTAGGGCATAATCCAGATCCGGAGTGATACTCAGATCTGAGTTGGGAGCAGCTTTGAGCAGGTTTTTTTGGTGGCTACTGTTCATCAGATTTGGAGAACTTAAGTTGTATATATTGAAGACTTGGACTGGTCTCGTGATATTTCTTTCCCGACACTTAAAAATATTCTCGTAACCTTACCATGTCGCGATGCCCTAGCTACTGTTCACCGAACCTTATCTTCTCCGATTGTCGGCGGTAGACAGCTCCGACTGAAGTGAGAGTGGTAGCGTTGGACTCCTCTTGCTAAGACGCTTCATTTGGTACCGCTTTTGTAGGCTTGCGTAAATCTTGGAGAGATTCGCGAAGGAAGCTCTTCTGTGTAGTCTGTTAGCATAAGCGTGGAATTGCTTCGGCCTTTCAGATAGCTCGTTGGATAAGTGTTAGTTCCTACCTTGTACTTCGTTTAGAGCTGTTTGTTGAGCTAGAAGGGTAGAATAGAGCTGGGTGGAGCTCGTAGCTCCCAGTTCGTAAGTTCTGTGTTACTGTCCCTGAGCCTGCGTTGTGTTTTTGTTAATAGGATTCAGATCTGGTTGCTCTAGACTTCGTTTGTGGTAATTGTAGCTCAGAGCTGAGGTACGGATGTGAGCTTTTTTTACAGCGTGGAATTGGCATGGATATTATGTGTGCTGCTGTGTATGCCGCTGTGCTGTTATTGCTTGCCTCTGTTGTGTTGTTTATTGCAAGTTGTTCATTGCAAAACACGCATTATTCATGTTGCAATCGGATCTTGTCTAGCTGTGCTTTGTTGTAATGATCTGTGTGTACCAGGATGCTTGTTTAGAGGCCGAGCGGGTAACTTCCATATACCTCATCTCCCTGCTGGGATCTGTTAGCCACTATGAGCGGAGTGGGTAGCTCCCACATCTCATGAGTTGGGAAACAGCATGTTGAGCTGTGTTCTGCATCTGGTGCCGTGTGCTGAGATGAGTGGGTAGCTCCCATATACTCACAAACCGTGGCCACTATCTTCCAGTTGATTGGATATCGGTTGTTGAGCAGTTCTTTGAGATCCTTTGGCTCCCTATCTTTGGTTGTAGCATTGTTCTCATGCATAGCATTCGCATTTTATCTGTTGCTATTTGACTACTGTTTTTCAGTTGCTCTCCGTACTGGGATTTGACCCCATGTCCCTCTGGGGCTAGTTTTTGTTGCTTGTGTGTGTTTTCAGGTTACCAGGGTTTCTCCGCTGGTCGTGGAGTTGATCCAGCTGGTAATACCCCAGGAGGTGGATAGAGTGTCCCAGTTATATGTAGTAGATACATGTGATATTTTCGTTATGTTGTATTGTATCTATGTTGTTGATTGAGGGTCACTCTATGTTGTATCGTTGTTGGATATTGTAAAACCAATATTTTATTGAATAACCTTGTATTTTAAATTATGTTTTCTATGTCAGGCCAAAAGCGAAAATTTAGCCACTATTTTTAATGCTTCCGCTATTGTGTTTTACGTGGTTTTACTCTGATTGAGCACGAGGCCTGACATTTTTGGTATCAGAGCTTAAGCTGAGATAAGCTCGACTTCTTTTGATCACACTTGAGTCTAGGCACAGGGTTGCATGTTGCTTGTGCATGACTATGTGATTCATTTGCTATGTGATATACTTGTTGTTGTGTGACCTTATTGTTTAGTTCCTTCGTAGATGCCGCCTAGACATAGAGGTAGAGGTAGAGGGCAGTTTCAGGAAGAGTCCAGAGGTCAGAACGATGAGTATCAGCGTAGTATTCCTAGTCGTAGATGTACCAGACAGGTTGAGGATGAGGTAGATGAGCTGGCAGCCCGTGTGGACGACATGGAACTTGTGATGACGAGGTTTCAGCGGATGAACCCTCAGACGTTTAACGGTGATGAGCCTAGTTCCGATGCGGAGTCCTGGTTGCAGCACATTACCGGGCTGTTTGACCGTGTCAGGTATGATGACGAGCGTAGATTGAGTTTGGCTAAGTTTCAGTCGAGGAGAAGTGCCGAGCGTTGGTGGAGAGGTGCTTCTCGAGCGCTAGAGGAGACCGGTGTAGGGATCTCGTGGAATAGTTTTTGTACTGCCTTTTGACAGGAGTACGTCCCTGAGTCCTATGTTAATGCCAGGGAGCATGAGTTTGATAACCTTGTGCAGGGGACTTTGTCTGTAGGAGAGTATGCCCGGAGATTTTCTTCTCTTCTTGCGTATGTTCCGCATGTTTCTGGCCGTGAGAGAGCAAAGAGGAACAAGTTCATGGAGGGGCTGAATGAGGAGTTGTATTCTTTGGTGCTGGCAAGTTCACTGGCAAGCTATGTCGAAGCAGTGGACATATCGAGGAGGGACTGCGGAACTGTAGGTCTCGCGTTAGGCCACAGGTGGCGCAAGGTAAACGTCCAATGGTTCAGGGGGTGCAACCTTCAAGTCTTCACAGTCATCCCATCCACCCCAGCAGCAACAGCAGCAAGCCCAACAGTCTGGACACCATAGGTTTATACCTCGTGGTCGTCAGTTCAAGAAGAAGTCTGGTTCTAGTTCTTCTGGTTCGGGTAGTTCTAGCAGTGGTAGTTCCAAGGTCGAGTTTTGTGGCCAGTGTGGAGTAAAGCACCCTACAGCGCAGTGAGTTGGCGTTCAGGGTTCATGTAACAATTGTGGGTAGTATGGGCACTTTTCGAGAGTGTATCCTTTGGATGAATCTCAGCACACCGCCGCCCCACCGCAGGGTCGTTCAGGGGGATCTGGTAGAGGTCATTCTTTCCCTGTGCAGCAGCAGAGGATGGGGGAGACGCAGTATAGGCCGTTCCAGCAACCTGGTCCTTCGCGTTTTGGACAGTCTTCCCAGCCTCATTTCTCAGGACCTCAGGTTGCCCAGGTGAATGCCATGACGAGGGAGCAAGCAGAGGGCACGCCAATAGGAGTGCTTGTTTTTTATTTTCATGTGCGTGTATTGTTTGATACTGGAGCATCACATTCGTTTATTGCTGATGCCTTTATGGTTGAGAATGGTTTGCATACCACTCCTTTGGGTAATGTTGTGTCTGTTACGACTCCTGTCGGCGCGAACCTGTACTCCCAAGAGGTTTTGTTGAATGGCATTCTTAAGTTTGGTGAAAATATGTTGGTAGCGAATCTGATTCACGAACCTATACTCCCAAGAGGTTTTGTTGAATGGCATTCTTAAGTTTGGTGAAAATGTGTTGGTAGCAAATCTGATTCGGCAAGTGTTGTGGGATTTTGACTGCATTGTGGGTATGGACATGTTGTCGGATTTTAGGGCTACCATGGACTGCTTTCATGGTGTTGTGCGTTTCAGGCCCCAGTTTGGTGAGAAGTGGAACTTCTATGTCCACGATTCACAGTCGAAGATTCCGTTAGTCTCTGCGATTGAGATGTTTAGCCAGTTGTCGCTAGGGAATTCAGGGTTTATGATCTATGCTCTTGATGTGTCTCGGGAATCGTGGATCGAGTTGAGCAATGTTCCGATTGTTCGAGAGTATCCCAATGTGTTTCCAGAGGATATTCCTGGATTTCTGCCGAGGCAAGAGATTGATTTCAGTATTGAGTTGGTGCCAGGGATAGCCTCGATCTCGAGAGCCCAGTATCGTTTATCACCCACTGAGTTGAGGGAGCTTAAGGTGCAGCTTAGCGACTTGTTGGAGAAGGATTTCATTAGGCCAGTATGTCCCGTTGGGGAACGCCTATATTGTTTGTGAAGAAGAAGGATAGGTCGATGAGGAAGTGCATCGACTTTAGACAGTTGAAAAGGCGACAGTAAAGAATAAGTACCCTTTGCCGAGGATCGATGACTTGTTTGATCAGCTTCAGGGTTCGGCTGTGTTTTCTAAGATTGATCTGCGTTCGGGGTACCATCAGTTGCGCATTCGAGAGCAATATGTTGCGAAAACTGCATTTCGTACGAGATACGGGCATTATGAGTTTTTGGTTATGCCTTTTGGTTTGACGAATGCCCCCGCAGTTTTCATGGACTTGATGAATCGAGTCTTTTGAGAGTTCATCGATCAGTTTGTGATTGTGTTTATCGATGAC
Source organism: Dorcoceras hygrometricum (assembly GCA_001598015.1). Classification (NCBI taxonomy): domain Eukaryota; kingdom Viridiplantae; phylum Streptophyta; class Magnoliopsida; order Lamiales; family Gesneriaceae; genus Dorcoceras; species Dorcoceras hygrometricum. The sequence continues at coordinate 45,867 of KV018135.1, forward strand.
ATTTTGGTGTACTCGAAGACTCCGATGCAGCATAAAGAGCATTTGAGACTGGTGCTTAAAACGCTGAGAGACTCATAGTTGTATGCAAAGTTCAGCAATTGTGAATTTTGGTTGGATAAGGTAATATTTTGGGTCATGTCATATCTGCAGAAGGTATTTCAGTGGATCCTAGTAAGGTCGAAGCAGTTCTTAGATGGGAGCGACCAAGGAATGTTTCAGAGATCCGCAGTTTCTTGGGGTTGGCTGGCTACTATAGGCGTTACATTGAGGGTTTTTCTGTTAGAGTAGATGCCCAACTAGCCAACTTGTGGCGTGTGGGTTTTATTGACTCTTGTACATGACAATCTTTATTTATGAAATTCGCATTTATTTATGGCATTCTTTATCTTCATTATGATTATAATGTTAACAATTGTGTTGGATAAAGACCTAGAATGCACCATAGTGTATGTTAGATGTGATAGTGGATATGATGGCTATCATGAAACACATCTATTAGTCACTGTGTATTCTGAATTCGTTCCTAGTCGATTGGGCCGTCAAAATGAGGATAAGGCCACCCGAGCTTGAGACTAGCATCTGCGATGTGAAGTACCATGTTTCATTGGTAGGGAACATTGTGATGTTCTGAGCATGCAGATGGATAGTGACCTGGTGATCTATCGAACTACCCTCGTTCGAACTTTCCAAGTGGTTACCATTTGTCGAGTGGATAAGTCCGAGGTCTTGGTTGTACTGATTATATGTTGATAAGACCTAGGGCTTTAATCACAACACTAGAACACACCCCTAGCCCAAATATCGGCCGCCCCTCCTCTCCCAATCTCACGCCGCCGCCGGCCACCTCCAAGCGTCGCCGCCGCCGCCACACCGCCGCCCGCCGCTGGTGACTTCGTGATCGGACTTGTTTCGATCAGCGTGACGAGGAGAATCCTTTCATGCTAAAATCCGTCAGATCTTCTAGTGCAGACTGACGGAGGAATCGTGTTTCCGGTCATGGACCTGATTAGACGATCTACCGCCGCCTACATTTCAAGAGCCAGAATTCCCTGTGAATCTGGTTGGAGCCAGGCGCCTAGAAGCCAGTAAGGTAACAATCGATAAACATCCTATGAATGGTTTATTGATTAGTTTTAATGTATTGAATGTATCTCGGGGCAAAATTTTAACTTCCGCTGCGCCCCCGGGAAACGGGATCCGGATACGCCATTGTCGCCAACATTTTCTTAGATAGCCAAGCCAATGACGCAGTTGACCTAGAAAGATAGAAGATTTCTGTGGATTGATGAATGTGAATCGAGTTTCCAATTGCTCAAATAGAAGTTGACCACTGCTCCTGTGTTGGCTTTGCCTTCTGGTTCTGGAGGTTTTGTTGTCTGTTCGGATGCTTCGTTGAATGGATTGGGTTGTGTGTTGATGCAGAATGGTCGATTCATTGCGTATGCTTCCCGTTAGTTAAAACCGCATGAGACTCGATATCCAGTTCATGACTTGGAGCTAGCAGCTGTGGTCTTTGCCTTGAAGATTTGGTGCCACTATCTGTATGGCGAGCAGTTTGTGGTGTATACGGACCACAAGAGTCTTCAGTATTTGTTTTCTAAGTCAGATTTGAACATGAGACAACGTAGATGGATGGAGCTGCTAAATGATTTTGATTGTGAGATCCAATATCAACCTGGGAAGGTGAATGTAGTTGCTGATGCTTTGAGCAGGAAGGCTCAAGGGGCGATGATGGCTTCGTTGCAGATTTCGAAGGTCCATGAGCATCTAAGCACTATCGGGTGGCGATTTTACCCAGGTGAGGGTATTATGGTGTGGTTTCTTCTTCCCAAGTGGAGCCACAGATTGTTGCGGATATTAGAGTAGCTCATAGAACCGATCCATCTATCCATGAGCTGAAGTTGAAGACTCGAGCTGGTCAGTTAGAAGATCATTCTGTCTCGTCTGATGGTTGTTTGAGGTTTCGTGGCAGGTTGGTAGTGCCAAATTTGATTGACTTGAAAGAGAAGATTTTGAGAGAAGCGCACTGCAGTAGACACAGTGTCCATCCTGGTACAAGGAAGATGTACCATGCCTTGAAGAAGCATTACTGGTGGGCAGGTTTGAAGAGTGATGTTGCTGATTTTGTGGCTCTTTGTTTGAACTTCCAGCAAGTTAAGGCAGAGAGGATGAGACATGGTGGTTTGTTGCAAAGTTTGGAGGTGCCCCAATGGAATTGGGAGCACATAGCTATGGATTTTTTGATGCATTTGCCTCGTTCCAGCAAAGGTTGTGATGCGGTTTGGGTGGTTATAGACAGGCTTTTGAAGTCTGCTCACTTCATTCCCTACAATATGACTTATTCTTTGAAGAAGATGGCGAAACTGTACATAGATTTCGTTATGTGATTGCATGGTGTGCCTGTTTCTATTGTTTCAGATCATGATCCGAGGATTACTTCCAAGTTTTGGAAGAGTTTGCAAACAGCTTTGGGTACTAGATTGGCTATGAGTACAGCGTATCATCCTCAAACAGATGGCCAATCTGAGAGAACTATCCAGATTTTAGAGGACCTGTTGTAATGGATTTTAGTGGTAGCTGGAAAGATTCGTTGTCTTTGGTTGAGTTTTCCTACAATAAAATCTACCAGGCCACGTTTGGTATGGCACCATTTGAGGCATTGTATGGCAGGAAGTGTAGGTCGCCTATACGTTGGGAAGAAGTGGGGGAGAAGCAGTTGTCTTCTCCAGAATTTGTGCAGCAGATGAGAGATCAAGTGGATCTGATTCGACAGCGTATGAAAGCTGCATAAGATCGCCAAGCCAGTTATGCGAACAAGAGGCGTAGGCCTTTGGAATTTCAGGTTGGTGATCTGATGTTCCTGAAAGTTTCTCCTTTCCGCAGTATTATGAGATTTGGTCTCAAGGGAAAATTGGCTCCTCATTATATTGGACCATATGAGATTGTTGAGAGAATTGGTCCTTTGGATTATCGGCTGTTGTTTCCGCCAGATCTGTCCTCCTTGCATGATGTTTTTCATGTGTCGATGTTGATGAAGTATGAGCCGGATCCTTCGCATGTGCTAAGAACTGACGAGGTAGAGCTAGATAGAACTTTGAGCTATGTGGAGTATCCCTAGCATATTTTGGACAAAAAAGAGAAACAGCTAAGGAACAAGACCATTCCTTTAGTGATGGTCCAGCGGAGCAAACATGGTAGAGAAGAAGCTACGTGGGAGCTGGAAGAGAAAATGCAATGCGAGTGGCCTCATCTGTTTGAGTAGATGTTGCATTTGTTTCCAGTAGCTGAATTCTTTGTTGTTGTTTGTTCCAGCTATCTTGAACTCTTGGTTAGTAGCCTCTTGTTGTGTGTTAGAGTGCTGCTAGTTGTTTGTGTACAGCATGTTTTCCAGTGTTGATTGTTTTGTGGAAGTTTTGCTCAGATCTGGAGTTATTGTGTGATTTTGAGGACGAAATATTGTTTTAGTGGGGGAGAGATGCGAGACCCGAAAGTTTAATGGATTAATTGAGTTAATTAATCGGGTTTATCATAGACCATATTTGGCTTGAACAATGAACCAGCTTTGAGCTGGTATGCTTGGCTTAGTTATCGGATCCGTATAAGTCCTTGAAACAGATCTGGAGAGTTGGAGAACTTCACGGGAACGTGATCAGATTTGAGTGTTGATCAGATCTGGTTAATCGCATTCAGATGTGGAGGTGAGATCTGGTGGTCGCGCGCTATTCTGGGTACGCTAGTTGGTTTTACGTGCAAATAGTGATACGTCGTCGTTTGGGATAAATGTTGTCGTTTGAAGGAATCAGATCCGCAGGCTTGGTTTGTATTTGAGCTAGACCGAGAGGCAGTGTGACGCCGTTTTGAGTTTTGACGGGAGCTGGTCAGTGTTGTTTAAGATCTGGTCTTTCAGATCTGGGTTGCGATGTGATGTCGTTTAGCGATTCAGATGTGGCTAGCGGGATGACGTGTCTTAGTGAGCGAGTGGTCCTTGGTGCAACATCGTTTGGATAAGTTCTCAATCTGATTTAGCGCAGAGTCCAGATCTAGAGTGATACTCAGATCTGAGTTGGGAGCAGCTTTGAGCAGGTTTTGTCGGTGGCTACTGCTCACCAGATTTGGAGAACTTAAGTTGTATATATTGAAGACTTGGACTGGTCTCGCGATATTTCTTTCCCGACACTTCAAAATATTCTCGTAACCTTACCATGTCGCGATACCCTAGCTACTGTTCACCGAACCTTATCTTCTCCGATTTTCGGCGGTAGACAGCTCCGACTGAAGTGAGAGTGGTAGCGTTGGACTCCTCTTGATAAGGCGCTTCATTTGGTACCGCTTTTGGAGGCTTGCGTAAAGCTTGGAGAGATTCGCGAAGGAAGCTCTTCTGTGTAGTCTGTTAGCATAAGCGTGGAATTGCTTCGGCCTTTCAGATAGCTCGTTGGATAAGTGTTAGTTCCTACCTTGTACTTCGTTTAGAGCTGTTTGTTGAGCTAGAAGGGTAGAATAGAGCTGGGTGGAGCTCGTAGCTCCCAGTTCGTAAGTTCTGTGTTACTGTCCCTCAGCCTGCGTTGTGTTTTTGTTAATAGGATTCAGATCTGGTGCTCTAGACTTCGTTTGTGGTAATTTTAGCTCAGGGTTGAGGTACGGATGTGAGCTTGTTTTACAGCGTGGAATTGGCATGGATATTATGTGTGCTGCTATGTATGCCTCTATGCTGTTATTGCTTGCCTCTATTGTGTTGTTTATTGCAAGTTGTTCATTGCATACAGCATTATTCATGTTGCTTTCAGATCTTGTTCAGTCGTGCTTTATTATATTGATCTGTGTGTACCAGGATGCTTGTTTAGAGGCCGAGCGGGTAACTCCCGTATACCTCATCTCCCTGCTGGGATCTGTTAGCCAATATGAGCGGAGTGGGTAGCTCCCACATCACATGAGTTGGGCAACAGCAGGTTGAGCTGCGTTCTGCATCTGGTTCCGTGTGCTGAGACGAGTGGGTAGCTCCCATATACTCACACACTGTGGCCACTATCTTCCAGTTGATTGGATATCGGTTGTTGAGCAGTTATTCGAGATCCTTTGGCTCCATGTCTTCGGTTGTAGCCTTATTCTCATGCATAGCATTTGCATTTTATCTGTTGCTATTTAACTGCTATATTTCAGTTGCTCTCCGTACTGGGGTTTGTCCTCTGGGGCTGGTTGTTGTTGCCTGTGTGTGTTTTCAGGTTACCAGGGTTTCTCCGCTGGTCGTGGAGTTGATCCAGCTGGTAATGCCCCTATAGGTGGATAGAGTATCCCAGTTATATGTAGTAGATACATGTGATATTTTCGTTATGTTGTATTATATCTATGTTGTTGATTGAGGGTCACTCTATGTTGTATCGTTGTTGGATATTGTAAAACCAATATTTAATGAATAAACTTGTATTTTAAATTATGTTTTCTAAGTCAGGCCAAAAGCGAAAAATTAGCCACTAATTTTAATGCTTCAGCTATTGTGTTTTACGTGGTTTTACTCTGATTGAGCACAAGGCCTGACACCCCCCATACGCTCTTCTTGTTCATCCACGTTGGAGGTTTCATTCCTACACTCCATATGATCGTCCTGTGCAGGAATGTTGGAGCCATCACCATCTTGCATCTCCAATTCTGGAGGTGTTGCTACAGTATCTTCTGGTCCTTCAGTAGTTGACCCCTCGTCACCCTCGACTGGTATTCAGGGATTGGACCAGGTTGAGAATCAACCCTATCACCACTTGTTTGCTTTAGCTGCTTCTGCCGTTGTATCCTCTGCTTCTTCTTGATTAGCACCTAAGGAATGGACACAGTGGTTTCTATATCGGATGGATTCATAATCAATTTACGCTTGGGTGCAGCGCCACTTCTCTTGAGTCTAGACAGCGGGAGCGAATCCACGTCTGAGCTGGTCACAGAAGTGGACTTTGCTGGAGCAGCTTGGCTTACAGCCTCCGCTGTCTTGATCATCACCATTCTCTGCTTGTTCACAATTTTTTCTTTCCTTATCTTCTTATGTCTCTTATCAGCGGCGTCTATTTCCTTTCCCACTGGCTGGGCTATATGCGACTCTCCACCCTCTGTACCACTAGCTGTATCCTCAGTCTGTTTGTTGGACTCACCAGCGGAATCACAATCAGATATTTCTTGATATAGGTGTGAACGGATTTTTTGTTCAACACCTTTTGAGGATGAAGTTTGACGGTCTCCCCTAGATCAACCTTCACTAGATTTTTCAGCAGAACACTAACTTGCAAAGCCTTGTGACTGTCTCGTAGGATTGTTCACCATAGCAAGTAAAACATGAAAAATAATTTGTGCCCAATTTACCTTTAAACCGGCAGTGATGGCCACCATCAGGTCGAACTTCACGCTTGTGACCATATCAAACGATCCAGCATTTGCACACAGCGCCTTAGCTACAATATCATGCAGCAAGTGAAACTCCATCTTCATCTCCTTTTTCTTACTGGGTGCCCTGAATGGTACATCAGAGCCATAGAACCTACCTTGCATCTCAACCACAGTCTTCTTTGGAATATCCAAAAAACTGGTCAACCCCTCAGTGGGTAGTCCGAACGCCTCAGCAAAAATGTCCTTCGTCACTGCCAATTTCCTATTGGCAACGGTACTGATAATTGCTCCTGCAACTACCTTCTCATTAGCGAAGAACTCGACCACTGCATTCTCATACTCTGAACCATATGCTGCAAAAAACCCTTTGAGCCCTGTATTCTCCAAATTCTTGAACATACTCACCATACCAGAATGCTCCATAGCGAGCACGGATTCGAATTCAACCTGCATTGCGTTAACGAAAAAGAATGAAACCATGTCTGATAGTAAAGGGTTGGGAATTTGGGAAAAATTTCAAGAAAGATGCAGTAAATGAGAGTGCTAGATTGCTCGAATGCACGAAAATTTTGAAAGCATACTGTAAAAAGTAAAATAAATTGTTTATGTACGAACGGGGAGAGACAGGGGTTTTTACGGGATACGTGTCATCATCATATTAAAGAGTCATTTGAAATTCTAGAAGGATGACCGTCAGATTTAAATACATTGTAGAAGCAACCCAATCTTGCCGTTCGATTTTATTTACCAGCCATGAACAAATAACTCAAACACTGTGATAACATCGCACTATACATTCCTCAAGCTACACCAAACTGGCACGGTGCTAACCAGATAGAAGACGAACAGTTGATCATTTGTGTTACTATTTGAAATTGTTCCCCCTGAATTTATGCATGCAGAACACAATTATGACATATCCAAGAGACCTAAAATGTTTCTAAAGTAAGAAAACTTAGCTTAAGACAGAGGCTTGGTGAAGATATCAGCGACTTGCTGATCCGTTGGCACATGCTCAACCCGAACGTCTTTCTTTAGCGCGTGGTCTCGAATGAAATGATGGAGTATGTCGATGTGCTTGGTTCAAGAATGCAGCACGGGGTTTTGAATGATCGCGATTGCACTTTTGTTGTCAAAGAAGATGGGTGCTTCTTGTGCATCTACACCATAGTCTAGGAGCTATTGTTGAATCCATAATATTTGAGCGCACCAGCTTCTAGCTGCGAGGTACTCTGCCTCAGCTGTGGACGTGTCTATTGACGTCTGTTTTTTGCTAAACCATGATATTAGTCTGTAACCCAGAAATTGACAAGTCCCACTTGTGCTACGCCGATCAATATTACATCCTGCATAATCTGCATCACTATAACCAATCAAATTTAAACTTGAGTCTTTGGGATACCAAAGACCCACGTTCTACGTGCCTTTCAAATATTTAATAATACGTGTAACAGCCATGTAGTGTGATTGTTTGGATTGTCTTGGAACCTAGCACACATACAGACCGAGAACATAATGTCTGGTCTGCTTGCTGTGAGGTAAAGAAGCGAACCAATCATCCCATGATACATGGTTACCTCAACGGCAGTTCCATCTTCCTCTTTGTCCAGCTTGATGGAGGCACTCATTGGAGTAGCAGCTGCTGAGTATTTTTCCTTACCAAACTTCTTGAGAAGTTCTTTGGTGTACTTCGATTGATTGATGAATATTCCATCCTCAAGCTGCTTTACTTGTAATCAGAGGAAAAACGTCAGCTCCCCCATCATGCTCATCTCAAATTTGTCCTGCATAAGCTTAGAAAATTTGTCGCAAAGCTTGGAATTAGTAGAGCCAAAGATAATGTCATCAACATAAATCTGTACTAACAAGACATGATCATTTTTGACAAATTTAAACAGTGTCTTGTCGACAGAACCAATAACAAAATCATGGTCTATTAAAAACTTGAACAGAGTATCATACCAAGCTCTGGGAGCTTGTTTTAGACCATACAACGCTTTTTCAATCTTGTACACATACTCTGGTCTGGTATGATCTACGAAACCAGGAGGTTGTGTAACGTATACTTCCTCATTCAAGATGCCATTTAAAAATGCACTCTTGACATCCATTTGAGAAACTTTGAAATTCTTGAATGATGCATATGCAAGAAAGATTCTAATGGCTTCTAATCTGGCTACCGGCGCAAAGGATTCTTTGAAGTCTATCCTTTCCTCTTGCCTATAACCTTGCACTACCAGCCTAGACTTGTTTCGAACTACATTTCCATTTTCATCTAATTTGTTCCTAAATACCCATTTAGTTCCTATTATGTTTTAATCAACAGGTCTAGGAACTAGATTTCATACTTTACTACGTTCAAATTGACCTAGTTCTTCTTGCATTGCTTCTATCTAGCTTGGATCTACTAAGGCCTCTTCTATCTTCTTAGGTTCAATATGTGAAATAAATGCATAATTGAAATATTCATTTATCATCTGGCCTCGTGTTCTAACTGGTGCAGTAGGGTTACCGATGACCAGCTCGGGTGGATGATTTTTATTCCACCGAAGACCTGGTCTATATGAGGTAGACGGTTCGTGTTGTTCCCCCTACATTCCAGCTGGATTGTCTTGATCACCACTTGTTGGATTACCACTTTTTGTGTGTGACTCGTCAGATTGTGCAAGTCCTCCACCAGCTTGATCACGATCTGGACTAGCTCTCTCAACATCTTGAATGTCTGCGTTGGTGATAGGAATATCTAGAGCGTGTTGATCATCAGATTGACATCCGTTGTGTGCCTCTTCGTCACTTGATTCATCAAGATTGGTAGACTCTAGATGAGTGCACAGATAATTTAACTTCGAAGCTGATGTTGATCGGAAACTGGTTTCATCAAATGCGACATGCGCTGATTCTTCCACAGTTAGTGTCCTGTTGTTGAAAACTCTATAGGCTCTGGTTACTGCTGAGTATCCCAGAAAGATACCTGAATCAAATTTAACATCAAAAGCTCGTATATACGTTGTACCATTGATATGGATGAAATATCTGCATCCAAACACCCTGAAATATGAAATGTCAGGTTTCTTGCCATTCCCGATCTCATATGGAGTTACTCCATGTCTCTTGTTTATCATCGATCTGTTCTGAATAGCAAGCGGTGTTTACTGCTTCAGCCCAAAATTTATTTGAAATACCGGAATCAGCAATCATAGTTGTAGCAGCTTCTTTTAAAGTTCGATTGCTACGCTCAGTCAACCCTTTTTGCTGACGTGTTCTAGCTGCACTCAAGTCATGTTTGATTCCAATGTATTCCAGATAGGAGGAGATTTTAAAATTTAAAAACTCTGTTCCTCTATCACTCCTAATCTGGTTGACATTGCAAGATTGCTCATTTAAAAGTTTCAAAAGCTTGATCATCTAGTCAATAGTTTGATCTTTTGATTTTAAAAACAACACCCAAGTAAATTTTGAAAAATCATCAACTACCACAAGGGTGTATTTCATTCCCCTTAAGCTGGTTACGGGTATTGGACCAAAGAGATCCATGTGTAAAAGATCTAGCTTATGGAGGTTTTATCACTGTCCCTAGTTTTGAAAGTAGACTTTAAATGTTTACCCAGCTGACAGGCAGAACAAATCTTGTCTTTTCAAAATTTTATCTTGGGCAAACAAAATCAACTAGCTCACGCTTACTCAAATTGGCAATAGTTTTGAAATTCAGATGATTTATCCGCTGATGCCATAATCAGCTCTTTGAAGAGTCAGTTACGAGGAAAGTTTGTTCTGTATGCGGTTGATCTGACCAATCAACTTTGCAGGTATTTCCAGATCGATAACATACTAGCACATTCAGACCTTCCGAATTTAGAACCGTGCATGTGTGCTTCTGAATTTTAACAGAGTAGTTACTGTCACACAACTGACTGATATTGATCAAGTTGTAACACAAGTTCTCAACAAGGAGAACATTGTTGACTTTAACAGAGTAGTTACTGTCACACAACTGACTGATATTGATCAAGTTGTAACACAAGTTCTCAACAAGGAGAACATTGTTGACAGTGAAATTACCATGGGTAAGCTTACCCTTACCCACAATGTTACTGTTTGAGTTATCACCGAAGGTGATCTTGGGTCCATTGCAAGATTTGATATCTGTGAGCAGCTTGGCATTAACAGTCATGTGACGTGCACATCCACTGTCCGATACCATGTTGATTGCTCCAATATTGATACCTGTTGTTCCTGCAATCACAAGTCAAGAAAATTTGGCACCCTTTTATTCATTTGGGTTCAGGTTTGATTAGACCTTTCGGGACCCACACTTGGATGATCTTCACCCATCTACCAGTGTGTGCATCTAAGCATTTGTGCGGTCCGTGTGTGTTCTTTGATCTGGATGGGGCTTGATGAGCAACATATGAGCCATTCGATCTGGGCTTATGATATTGAGGCCTGTACTACCTATCCTTCATAGATATCGAGAAAACTGGTCTTGCTTTCTACCACCAGATTTGGGTTGACCCCGCATCTGTTCAACTCTTTTGTTAAGCCAGCTTTTCAGAGACTTCTCAGGAGCATTATACCCCAGCCCACAAAATCTACCTTGCCAGATCGCAGGCTTGCCTGCTATCATTGTTTCACCAAATTGTGCCTCTTCAGTTTGTCCCATGCTAGATTGTACAAAGTTCATGGTTTTAAACTTTGTCCTTTCCAGCCTTGGGGTGCTACTGGTTTCTGTGGTACTACCTTCATCGCTATTATAGCCCAATCCGATTTTATCACCAGATGGCTTTGTAGCTCCATGCAGTTTTTGTTTGAGGCAGAAGACCTGGTCCAGGAGCTTATTATATCAGCCAATCATTGATTTTCATGACACATCTCCTCGGACCTGCTTCTCAGTTCTACATTCTCATATTCAAGCTTACTTAGAGTAGCTTGCATATTGCTTGAGCTAACCAGCTCAGCGCTTATTACACAGCTCTCTATTTTGACTTTAACTTTCTCGAATGATTGAGAAAGCTTCTTATATTCTAGGACCATGTTGTTAAGTGCTGTGACAAGGTCCTCACGTGTGAATTGTGGACTAGAGAAATCGAATACCTCATCAGTGTCATTGACCATGAGACACTGTACTTCATCTTCGCTTTTGCTGGATGAGAATCTTACAGAGCTAGATTCTTCTGAATCTGAGTCAGACCATGCACTCGTGTTCTCCTCAGCAACCATTTCTTGTTTGGTTCTCCCCTTTCGATAGAGCTTCTTCTCCTTCTTGTCTTTGCTGGTGCTGCGATCTGGTCGCTTCTTCTCCTTGGCTTCCTGAAATCAGCCATGAAGTGACCAGGCCTGCCACAGTTGTAACATTTGTCATCAGAAGGAGAGTTAACATTCTTTTTAGGAAAATCAAAGGAAGATGGTTTAGTATTATGCTTCCGCATAAATTTTCCGAATTTCTTAACAAGGACATGGCATCCTTGCTCATATCCTCTGCCGATCTGCTGCTGGTAGAACATGGACTCTGTTCTGGAATTGAATCAGAGAGAGCTCTGTTTGGTTGAGAAGTAGATGGCTCAGACTCCGCTCTCATTTCCAGTTCGAACTCGTAAGCCTTCAAATTGGCAAACAAGTCATGTAGCTCCATCTTATTTAAGTCTTTAGACTCTCGCATGGCCATCATCTTCACGTCCCACTCCTTGGAAAGTGCTCGCATCACCTTCAGTGCCAGCTCCCTGTTGCTGTATGCTTTTCCCATCCTGGCTAGCTCAATCACCAATGAGCTAAACTGTAATGCCCAGATATTTTAGAGGCCACAAACTAGAAAGATATGAGATTGAGGGATTACAATGCTATATTATTTCGATCCATGAATAGATTCAGTTTCAGATTTCATGTCTTACGTGATGATCAACCTATTCTTATATCTTGGGTTGATAACCAGATTTTAGAATGCAATAACAGTATATCTTTCAAAGTGTTTTAAAGGAAACAGGCGGTGCGTTAGGGTTGATGGATTTCTACCGTGGTTTGTGTTCAAGAATTCAGGCAAGTAAACTCTGTTTCTTGCTCACTCAGTGAAAGCATATATATTCAATTCTGTTTGCATGATTATATGAGATTTTAAAGAAAGGAAGATGGCTTCGGCTGTTCTTCAGAAACCAGAAAGTTCATGCTCTGTTTTTATGAAGGTTGCGTTTTACTGTATTTTGATCCAAAGAGATGTTTTAGAAAATGGTTTGGTGATGTTCATCCAGTAGATTCTTGAGTTTTCTTCAGAAATTCCATCGAAGTAGCTTACAAGTAGCTTATTCGATCATTTCCAGAAATTTCTTCAGATATTTTGAATTCTTCAGACAAAGAAAAACCATCGTCATTCACCTGGTTAAGTCTGAAATCTGGTTCTTATACCACGACTGATATTTCTTCATTGAAAATATTCTAAGTATAGATTTCAGCTGTTGTATTGTTTGAGTTTAGTAGTTGCGATCAGCAGTCGCACTATTTCATGTTCAGCTGTTGCATATTTTATTGTTCATCAGCTGACAGTTTATTCATCAGTTGATAGTTGTTTATCAGTTGATAATTTGTTCATCAGCTGGTAATTTGTTCATCAGCTATTGGTATTCAGCAGATTCATTGCTTTCATAAATTCAGCAGATGCATATTCAGCAAATGCATTTCTTTTGCTAAAACCAGCAGGTGTATTTCTTTGTTAACACCAGCAGGTGCATTCCTTTATTAGAATTCAGCAGCTGCATTCCTTTGTTAGAATTCAGCAGTTGCGTTGTCTTCGTAATATTCAGCAGATGCACTGTTCACCAGCAGATGCATTCCATTTTGATATTTCAGCAGTTGCTTTATTATTTTAAGTACAGTTCATTGCGACTGGTTGTAGAGACTGGTTGTAGCGACTGGTTGTAGCGACTGGTTGTAGCGACTGGTTTATGCGCTAACGACATCGTTTCACTTTACATTTGTTTAAAAGACCTTGCGACTGGATTCCTGTCTTGCGACTGGTTTCCTATTCGTTGCGACTGGTACTGTTCATTCAGCTGGTATTATTCTTGCGACTGGTACTGTTCATTTCAGCCGGTATTAGTCTTGCGACTGGTACTGTTTATTTCAGTTGGTTACTGTTCATTCTTCGTTTCTTCAATAGATAACGAAATCTCAGAATTTGATTCTTTATTCAATTCCGAATCATTTCAAACGAATCTTTCGACTTATCTGACAGATTCAACTAGCTAATTTATTCAGTTTTCATCTTCGCAAGCTTTACAGAGAAATCCTTTACAGTTCCAGAACATCATTAGACAAGAGAAAACCAGTAATTCGTATAAGAGAGAAAGAAAATAGATTTTAGAAAGAAAAGAAAGAGCAGAACGATGTTTTAGAAAATATTTTAAGTTATGACAACAAAGAGGGTCCCCAGAAGAAGGGTGAGTGCGCGGCTGACGAACCGTGTGCCCTTTCAACAGAAGAAGGATCAGGTGTATAGGTCGACGGATCTGTATATCCCTTCACCTTGAGCCATAGTGCTAGAAACTGATATTAGGAGTTTGATCAAGCGAATTGGACCAAAATATTTAGAGTGTTGTCATAATTTCATAAGAGAGCAAATGTGATTTTAATCACAGCTCCAGAGAATGTTTAAAGAAAATGTTTTCAGAATTTGATTATGTTTTATGCTTTCAGTTTCTATCAGAATCTTCAGTTATATATATTTCGCTTGTTCATTCCAAAGCGTATTCATATTTCCGTATGTATTCAGCTTCCAGATTCCAGTTTCAGTTCTATTGCATGATTTTGCTATTCCATATTTTACCTGCTGAGCCTTCGGCTCACTAGTTTTCATTGAGTGCATGTAATGAGCAGTAGGGAGCTGGATGTAGAGTGGCTGGTTGGACAGTGTTGTTTATCGTGGACATCTTCCGTTGTTTCTTTCAGACTTTTGATTTTGATGTACAGAACTTAGTTATAGTTTTGTATGTTAGCAGATTTCTAGTTCCTCATTTTTGTAGAACTCTGTATGAACTTTTGGTGTAAAGATATATGTAAGTTCACTGGTATTTCTATCAGCTGGTGTATCAGTTCCGTGTGGGTTATTTTATCAGCAGAGGAGTTAGTTCAGCGTTTGGTTTACCCTTCCAGCTGATTTTCTTCATTGTTTCCTTGTTCCGCATTTCAGCAGCAATGAATTGTGTTTATTCGCAATTTAGTCCAGAATTTTAGTAACGACTTTTATGTTTATTAAGATTGAAATTTTTGGGTCTTTCAATTCGAACCCCAAATTTCTAAATTTCTTTTGAGAAAAGTCCGATCGTTACAGTTGGTATCAGAGCATGGTCCTTGAGATAAACAAACTTCCAGTCTGAGCAGCTCTCTCCAACCGCTTCTAATCCGTGAGTTTTAAATTCATGTTTTAGCATAAAGTAATCTCTCATATAGAATTGTGGTGGATTTGGGTTACCCTTACAGATATGTCAGGAAGAGGTAGAGGAAGAAGAAGTTTTACAGAAGCAGATAGTGAGTCTGATGGAATGAACCCCGTCCTCAATACCATGGCTCAGCTGTTAGAGCGCTTAGTTAACCAAAACAATAATGGGAATGGTCAAACCTCAGGAAGAATAGTTATTCGTGAAGATCCACAGGAGAGGTTTAGAAGACAGAGACCTCGGGAATTTTCTGGTACTACCGATCCTCTTATAGCAGAGAGTTGGATCAAATCCATAGAGGTGATTTTTTACTATTTGCAACTGACTGAACAAGAAAGGACTCGGTGTGCGATTTACATGCTGAGAGGAGATGCCATGATATGGTGGGAAGGAGCCAAGTTAACAGTAGACTTGGAAATTCTTACTTGGGAAGAGTTTAAGAGAGTATTTTATGAACAATACTTTACAGCAGATGTAAGACAGCAGTTGCGTAGTGAGTTTTTAACTCTTAAGCAGGGAGAGATGTCTATACGGGATTATATCCGTAAGTTTGAGAGAGGTGTTATTTTGTTCCTTTAATTGGGACAAATGCAGACAGGAAGCTAGAACATTTTGTTGATGGGTTGAAACCGATGATTAGACATGATGTTAGATTAGCAGAACCCGTAGATTATAGATCAACTGTGAATAAGGCCCTACGGGCAGAA
>KV018135.1:71930-89594 GCA_001598015.1 Dorcoceras hygrometricum
AGTAATCTCTCATATAGAATTGTGGTGGATTTGGGTTACCCTTACAGATATGTCAAGAAGAGGTAGAGGAAGAGGAAGTGTTACAGAGGCAGATAGTGAGTCTGATGGAGCGAACCCCATCCTCAATACCATGGCGCAGCTGTTAGAGCGCTTAGTTAACCAAAACAATAATGAGAATGGTCAAACCTCAGGAAGAGTAGTTAGTCGTGAAGATCCACAGGAGAGGTTTAGAAGACAGAGACCTCAGGAATTTTCTGGCACTACTGATCCTCTTATAGCAGATAGTTGGATTAAATCCATAGAGGTGATTTTTGACTATTTGCAATTGACTGAACAAGAAAGGCCTCGGTCGGTGTGCGATTTACATGCTGAGAGGAGATGCCATGATATGGTGGGAAGGAGCCAAGTTAACAGTAGACTTGGAAATTCTTACTTGGGAAGAGTTTAAGAGAGTGTTCTATGAACAATACAGCGGTAATAAATGTTACCAGCGTTTAAGTTTGATTGGTTAGTTAGCTCGTAAGTTTGATTGTTGTTCTTATATTTTTCGTAACCCCTTCACAACTGATCTTCTCTTCTATTTATACCCTTTGGATACAGCGGTAATAAATGTTACCAGTAGACACTTCGAGTGTATCCAAATTGAAAAACCTGCGGCGTCTTAAATATTTGTACGATGTTCGTACATCTCCATTAAATGCATTGCCCTTTTTAGCAACTCTGCACCGTCTTCAGTTTGAATCGTATCTCTGCATATCTGGTATTAGCTCAAAGTAGTTCCAACGACTACAAATCACTGCAGAGAGTTCAAATGTATCACATCAAACTGTACGTAACTTCAAACATTCCGAAATTCAATTTTCTACGTTGTCCTTAACTCAGCTGGTCTCTCGATCTGGTTTCTGAACATTGAGCTTCTTTTCTTGATCGGGTTCTGAGCTTGATTAAATCCAATATGCTTTGAGATAGTCTGCTCTTATATATGTTCTGTACTTATTCATCCACCATTCTTCGTACACTCATATTTTCAGTACGATAACATATGTAGAACTAATCTGCTTCGAGCTAGTTTACTTAACTAGTTTTCCAGCTGTTCTGTTATACCACTTATCACTCCAGCTGGTATCACTAATGTCAGGCCCCGTGCTAATTAACAAGGATTAATTGCACATAAACGCGGAAGCATAAAATAGGGCTAAAAATTTTCGAAATAAAGTTGGGCCTGAACCAAATCATGTCTTCAAAATAGTCATAATCAAAATATAAGTTTAAATCTAAACTCATACAACAACAGGCAATGTCAATTAACAATTCAGGTACAGATCCCCAATACATAAAAACGCAGGGCATCCCCTGGTTCAATAAATAATAATATAATAGTAACTGGGACTCAAGGGAAAGGGGATCGACCAGCTGAAGTTCCAGTCTGTCCAGCTTGGTTACCTGAAGATCCTGCAATTGGGCACACAGACCCAAACAACACAAGGCAGGAAAAGAAATACGAGGTCAAACCTCAGTACGAAGAGCTATCTAAAAACAGAAAATCATGCAACATGCTACATCTCAAGTTATGAAATGCATGAGGCTGTCAAAGGAATCGGTCAACAAGGCTTGCTAATCAGCTGGCAGTAGTATCAATCGAGCCTCTATACCCGCACAGTGTATCAACCAGGGAAATCATCAGTCCGTGATCTTCAGGCCCGTCAGCCATCACAGCTCGGTGGTTTTCAGACACAACCAATCAGTCGGTCACCACTCCGATGATAGAGTTGTACCTTTCAGGCACGACACATCTGTCTGTCGGTCACAACGTGGCTCTAACTCAGGTTATCAATCGATCAATCAGGCTCAATATGTATGCATGAATGCCATTCAATAATCAATTCTCATTGCATACAATTTCAGTACGTGAAAACAGAACATCAATAAACTACACAAGGTAACAACTGCTCACGTAAACACAGCATCATCTCAAACAGATCTCAATAACATGAAATATAGACATGATCATGCTCATAGCTGTTTACAGCAGCTCAACCCGTACCTTCAGTTCTGAGTATGCTATCTCAACAGTTCTCACCAGGAACGACTACTCAACCTGCCCAACTGCTTCCTCACTGGTCACGACACAATGCAGAAGCTGTCCAGGAGCTAAATTCGAAATCTCAGGAGAGCTGGAGAACTCTCGGGTCTGGTCTGGCAAAAACAATCGAGCAACACTGCTATTTCGCAATCCCTCTCCAATTTCCACTCAGATCACCTAACAGGTATCAATCGAAAGAGCAACTTGGGATGAGCTCAGCGCCACAAATATCGCTCCAAACAACGGAGGAAATCGACGGTAATCTACCGGAGAAGGGTTCGAATGAACAGTATATATCGAGGGTTTCGAATAAGGAGATATCGGGGTCGAAAAATACTCTAAGTGTCGAGCAGCACTTGGTATATAAATCCCTCAAGTCACTACTGATCTCCTCAAGTCACTACTGTTATCCTCAATTCAGATCCCCCATAGGCTAACGCAAACGTCCCTCCAAACTGAATCCAGCTTTTGCCCTCTGCTGATACAATTCAAACATTCCAATGCCCTTATAACTCATATAGCAAACGACGTCGCTCCAACTTATCAAAACGGCGTAACATAGCTCCAACAGTTGAAACAGATCTCTCGCTAGCAACACCTGAATAGCGCTAACAACCAGCGGTCAAATCAGCTGTTGACTAACACGCGATAACTTCTCACGCCCACGCGCTAACGCTAACAGCTGCCTCTCCCTACATTCTCACTGCTGAGTTGACTAGCGTTGACATATGTTCGCGCTACTACTGAATACCAACATCTGAATGCTCGCGCAACTCACTGTTGCCTTCTTCTCTAGTCCAAAACGCTGTCGTTCCAACTAATCCGAACGACGACGTATCAACACCCGCTAGTGAAAACACGATAGGCAACATCTGAACACCCACAAATCACAATTTCCGTGACAAATACTTAATCCAAAAGCTGATTAGCCATTAAATCATACTTAACAGATTTCTAGTCCTCACACTCTCCCCCACTAGAAATCGATTTCGTCCTCGAAATCAGTTAAGTCATCAAATCAAAATCACAACAGCAAGATAGCTTATCATGACACACTATACTAGACACCATTCCTAATGTACTCATGCCATAATGCCTAGTAAATCTCAATACTAAACAGAATCTCAATTCAGCAGCAAAGCATGGTACATCTTCTTCTCCCCCGGATGTACGCTATAACGACCGCAATGCGCTTCATTCAGGATAGTCTCTTTCAAATCAATCAAATTCGGGACCATAAATCTACCACAAAATCTCAAACATCCATCAGGAGCAACAGAGAAATCTTCAGACTAACCATTCTGGGCCTTAATCCTCAACTCATGGATATACGGATCAGTTCTCTGCTCCTCTCTGATGTCAATCAAAATCTGTGGTTCAACCTGAATCGAAAAAACTAAGAAGTACTGATCACTCGGCTAGAATCGCCAACCCGAAGTACTCAACTGCTCGTGGACTCTCGAGATACTCAAGGATGTTAGCATCGCAGGCTGGGCTTTCCTACTCAAAGCATCGGCTACCAAGTTCATCCGCCCAGGCTGATACTGTATCTCGCAATCAAAATCCTTAAGCAACTCCATCCAACGATGTTGCCTCATATTCAAATCTGACTGGGTGAAGATATACTTCAAACTCTTGTGGTCGGTGTACACCACAAACTCCTCACCATACAGATATTTCCGCCATATCTTCAAGGCAAACACAAACGCAGCCAACTCTAGATCATGAACGGGGTATCTCGTCTCATGAGGCTTCAACTGTCGAGACGCATACGCAATCACGTACCCGTTATGCATCAAAACACACCCTAAACCACTCAGAGAAGAATCGGAGCACACCACAAAACCTCCCGAACCCGAAGGCAAGGCCAAAACAGGAGCAGTAGTCAACTTCTCCTTCAGCATCTGAAAACTCGACTCACACTCACCAGTCCAAACAAACTTCCTATCCTTTTGGGTCAACTGAGTCATCGGCCTGGCTATCGAAGAAAACTTCTCAATGAAACGTCTATAATAGCTAGCTAATCCCAAGAAACTACGGATCTCGGAAACATTCCTAGGTCGCTCCCATTTAAGAACTGCTTCTACCTTACTAGGATCCACAGAAATTCCTTGCGCTGAAATCACATGACCCAAGAAGATAACTCTATCTAGCCAAAATTCACACTTGCTGAACTTGGCATACAGTTGTGAGTCTCTCAATCTCTGCAACACTAGCCTCAAATGATCTTTATGCTCGCTGAAACTCCTCGAATACACCATAATATCATCTATGAAGACAATCACGAATCGATCGATGTACTTGCTAAAGACGCGATTCATCAAATCCATGAACACAATAGGAGCATTCATCAATCCAAACGGCATCACAAGAAACTCATAATGTCCATATCTCGTTCGAAAAGCTATCTTCACTACATCAGTGTCTCTAATCCGCAACTATTGATAGCCAGATCACAAATCAATCTTCGAGTACACGGCCGATCCTTGCAACTGATCGAACAAGTCATCAATCCTCGGCAAGGGATACTTGTTCTTCACTGTCGCTTTGTTCAACTGCCAAAAGTCAATGCACATCCTCATAGATCCATCT
The DNA here is from genome assembly GCA_001598015.1 of Dorcoceras hygrometricum. Taxonomy (NCBI): domain Eukaryota; kingdom Viridiplantae; phylum Streptophyta; class Magnoliopsida; order Lamiales; family Gesneriaceae; genus Dorcoceras; species Dorcoceras hygrometricum. Next base: position 76,606 of record KV018135.1, read on the forward strand.
TTCTTCTTCACAAACAGTATCGGAGATCCCCAAGGCGACATACTCGGTCGAATGAAGCCTTTCTCAAGAAGATCTCTCAACTGATCCTTGAGCTCTTTAAGCTCTACTGGCGCCAACCGATACGGAGCTCTATAAATCGGGGCTGTACCAGGCACCAACTCTATACTGAATTCGATCTCTCTTCTCGGAGGAAACCTAGGAATCTCATCTGGAAACACATCTGGGAACTCTTGAGCAATCGAAACATCGCTCAACTCCACTCTCGACTTACGGGAAACATCTAGGGCATAGATCATAAACCCTGAATTTTCCAGCGACAACAAACTAAACATCTCCATGGTGGACACCATAGGAATCTTAGGTCGCGAATCAGCACCATATAACTCCCATTTCTCTCCAAATCGAGGCCTAAACCTCACCACACCATGGAAACAATCAACGGTCGCTCTATTCTCAGTCAGCACATCCATACCCAAGATATAATCAAAAATCTCGAATTCGCAAAAGAATAAGATTGGTCATCAAAACATGCTCATCAAATCTAATCAAACAATCCAACACCACCTGTCGGGACAACAGACTCACACCAGCAGGGGTGGACACGGAGACAACATCACACAGTGGGGAAGAACTCAACCCACGCTCATACACAAACAACTCAGAAATGAAAGAGTGTGATGCTCCAGTGTCAATCAAAACTCGTGCAGGAAAATCAAAGATAAAGCATGTACCTTGAATCACTCCCGTAGGTATCTCATCAGCCTGCTCTCTCGTCAAGGAATTCGCTTGAGCCTGCTGCGGTCCTGGAAACTGAGTTCTCTAAGGTACTCCAAAGCTATAAGGCTCACGATGTTGGAATCCAGATCGTTGGGACGGAACAAAAGGCTGATGTCGCTGCGAAGAACCACCAGCAGAACCTTGCTGCGACTGACCCAAAGACTGCCCTCCCATAAAAGGACACGCTCTAGCAAAATGTCCCGGTTGTCCACAGAGATGACAAAGACCTCGAACTCCATGACACTGCGAAGTCTCATGCTTCCCTCCGCACTGTCCACAAAACGCACCACCAGAACTACTGCCACCAGAACTCACAGAACCAGAGGAACTCGAATGCGCCTTCTTCTTAAACTGTTTGCCTCGCGGCTTGAACCTCTGACGATTCGATTGCTGCGACCCCTGATGAGACTGAAACGATTGCGACACATCTTGCACCGGTTGAAAGAGCGCCCCACCGAAGGCTGAACCGGAGCCTGTGCCTCCAACAACTCTCCTCAATATCTACAGCCCTATCCACGGCCTCAGCATACGTCACAGGTGATCCAGACAACACCATCTGGAACAAATCAGGTCTCAAACCCTTCAGAAACTTGTTCCTCTTAGTTCTATCCTGGTTAGCTACATGGGGAACATACATCAAAAGCAAAGAGAACTGTCTGGCATACTCGGCCACCTTCATATTCCCTTGCTTCAAGTTGTCGAACTCTCGCTCACGACTGTTGTAGTAGGACTCTGGGGTATACTCCTGTCGAAACGCTGCACAGAAGCTCTCCCAAGTAATCACAGCCCCACTCTCTCACAAGATGCGGGAAGTACCTCTCCACCAGCGCTGCGCGTTATCTCTCAACTGCAACACCGCTAGCTTCAATCTCTTCTCAGGAGCGTACTCCAAAGTATCAAACAACTCTTCCATCTGAACTAGCCAACCCTCGGCCATCAAACCTCTTCAGCGCACGCAAACGTAGGGGGATTCGTCCGCTGAAACCTAGCCAAGACTAGCTCCATCTCGCCAATCTGTCTCGTCACATCCTCAACCTCTGCCTGTCTCCTAGCCAAGACTAGCTCCATCTCGCCAATCTGTCTCGTCACATCCTCAATCTCTACCTGTCTCTCACGACGATGCAAAGGGATATTCTACTGAATGCCCTCATCACTATCCGAGGCCCTAGTCTCCTCAGTGGAACGTCTAGCAGTCCTACCTCTACCTCTTCTCGGCGGCATCTAATCAAATCTCAAGGTAAGAACTAACAGCAGATAATCACAGAGGCGAGTAAAATAATCACATAAGCCACAGATCAATCAAAATCAAATCCAAACTCTGTGCCTAGACTCAAGTGTGATCAAAGGAAAACGAGCTTATCTCAGTTTAAGCTCTGATACCAAAAGTGTCAGGCCCCGTGTTAATTAACAAGGATTAATTGCACATAAACGCGGAAGCATAAAATAGGGCTAAAAATTTTCAAAATAAAGTTGGGCCTGAACCAAATCATGTCTTCAAAATAGTCATAATCAAAATATAAGTTTAAATCTAAACTCATACAACAACAGGCAATCTCAATTAACAATTCAGATACAGATCCCCAATACATAAAAACGCAAACAAGGATTAATTGCACATAAACGCGGAAGCATAAAATAGGGCTAAAAATTTTCAAAATAAAGTTGGGCCTGAACCAAATCATGTCTTCAAAATAGTCATAATCAAAATATAAGTTTAAATCTAAACTCATACAACAACAGGCAATCTCAATTAACAATTCAGATACAGATCCCCAATACATAAAAACGCAGGCATCCCCTGGTTCAATACATAATAATATAATAGTAACTGGGACTCAAGGGAAAGGGGATCGACCAGCTGAAGTTCCAGTCTGTCCAGCTTGGTTACCTGAAGATCCTGCAATTGGGCACACAGACCCAAACAACACAAGGCAGGAAAAGAAATACGAGGTCAAGCCTCAGTACGAAGAGCTATCTAAAAACAGCAAATCATGCAACATGCTACATCTCAAGTTATGAAATGCATGAGGCTGTCAAATGAATCGGTCAACAAGGCCTGCTAATCAGCTAGCAGTAGTCTCAATCGAGCCTCTATACCCGTACAGTGTATCAACCGGAGAAATCATCGGTCCGTGATCTTCAGGCCCGTCAGCCATCACAGCTCGGTGGTTTTCAGACACAACCAATCAGTCGGTCACCACTTCGACGATAGAGTTGGACCTTTCAAGCACGACACATCTGTCTGCCGGTCACAACGTGGCTCTAACTCAGGTTCTCAATCGATCAATCAGGCTCAATATGTATGCATGAATTCCATTCAATAATCAATTCTCATTGCATACAATTTTAGTACGTGAAAACAGAACATCAATAAACTACACAAGGTAACAACTGCTCACGTAAACACAACATCATCTCAAATAGATCTCAATAACATGAAATATAGACATGATCATGCTCATAGCTGTTTACAGCAGCTCAACCCGTACCTTCAGTACTCAGTGTGCTATCTCAACAGTTCTCACCAGGCACGACTACTCAACCTGCCCAACTGCTTCCTCACTGGTCATGGCACAATGCAGAAGCTGTCCAGGAGCTAAATTCGAAAGCTCATGTGAGCTGGAGAACTCTCGGGTCTAGTCTGGCAAAAACAATCGAGCAACACTGCTATTTCACGATCCCTCTCCAACGTCCACTCAGATCACCTAACAGGTATCAATCGAAAGAGCAACTCGGGACGAGCTCAGCGCAAATCTCGCTCCAAACAACGATGGAAATCGATGGCAATCTACCGGAGAAGGGTTGAATGAACAGTATCTATCGAGGGTTTCGAAGAAGGAGATAATAAATATCGGGGTCGAAAAATACTCTAAGTGTCGAGCAGCACTTGGTATATAAATCCCTCAAGTCACTACTGATCTCCTCAAGTCACTACTGTTATCCTCAATTCAGATCCCTCATACGCTAAGGCAAACGTCCCTCCAAACTGAATCCATCTTTCGCCCTCTTCTGATACAATTCAGACATTCCAATGACCTTATAACTCATATAGCAAACGACGTCGCTCCAACTTATCAAAACGACGTAGCATAGCTCCAACAGCTGAAACAGATCTCTCGCTAGCAACACCTGAATAGCGCTAACAACCAACGGTCAACTCAGCTGTTGACTAACACACGATAACTTCTCACACTCGCGCGCTAACGCTAACTGCTGCCTCTCGCTACACTCTCACTGCTGAGTTGACTAGCGTTGACATCTGTTCGCGCTACTGCTGAATACCAACATCTGAATGCTCGCGCAACTCACTGCTGCCTTCTTCTCTAATCCAAAACGCTGTCGTTCCAACTAATCCGAACGACGACGTATCAACACCCGCTACTAAAAACACGATAGGCAACATCTGAACACCCAGAAATCACAATTTCCGTGACAAATCTTAATCCAAAAGCTGATTAACCATTAAATCATACTTAACAGATTTCTAGTCCTCACAACTACCACTGTGATCTATTTTCTCAACTGTAAACAATGTTTTGATGTTCTTCATCTCAATGATCTCTGTTCCAAATTCTTCGAATTTTCTTAACTGAACTATCCTTATCCGGCTAAGCAACTTTGAACTTGTATCAGCATGACTTAGCACCCAGCTGGTTTGTCCTAAACCAGCACATCTCAATATCCTGAGCTAGTTTGACCTTAACCAACTTGTCTCTGCTCCGATCTGGTTTCTACGTCCAACGTAGTAAGCTTCATCCAGATCTTTTGCCTTTAGTCTGATTGATCTCTTTTATTTTTCATCACCAAAACTTCTGAAATTTAATCTAACAATCGGGTTTGTACAAGTGGTTGTATAAATAAAATCTTCTAGTGGAACTCCTTCCCGTTGAGGAAGAAGGTGAGACATAGGAGAGTTAACTCCGAACTTCCAGAAACAAATTTCTCGACTATTTATCTTTGCATTTTCGCATTTGTCTAACTGTTCACTGATTGAATCGTGTTCTTTCCGCATAAAATCACTTTTATTACACGAGACAACAGCAATCACTGAGAACCTCCAAGCTGGTAATGGGCTTAGAGGTTTGCGTCGAGAAGTAAAATCTTTTGAATCCAGTTTTCGAACAAAATCAGCAAAGGAGTTCATTCACCCCCCCTGAACTCCCGAGCTTGTTTTTCGATCCTAATAGAAGAACTGTACAAGCTTTAAATACTCAGCAGCCAAAATTCTTTGGATGTATACGACGTGTCAACGGATATATTTTCACAAAGGCTACATATATACAAGGAAGACACAACAGTCTAAAAGATATACAACAACGCATTCAAAAACGAACATTGAAAAACGAATTAACACAAAATTTCACTGTTCATCATCTTCCTCGTTACAACTCTGCTCTCAAAAGCATAAATTCATTTTTCTGAGTTGTAATTAGTCCGTGTTTTGTGTAAGTGTATATCAAAACCAGAGTGTATAGAGCGTGTATAAGCTGAATAAGGTCAGAGCTGACAACTGTAAAGCAGAAAAGATCGTGGGTTTGTAAACTCTAGTGGAGTGGTAGGAGTTCTCGTAGCTTGCGGGCTGTTGGATTGGGTTAGAGCAGGAGCTGCTGTAATCAAATATTCTAGTGGAATCCTTCCTGTATAAGGAAGAAGTGGATACGTAGAAGTTTCAGCTCCGAACTTCCATAAACAAACTCTTGTCCCTTTTATGTTTTACTGCATTCAGTTCGTAGATTTCAGCTTACATTTTTAAATCTGTTCACTGTTGAATCGAGTTACTTCCGCAGAAATAATATTTGTTACTCGAGACAACCGATTAAGCTGAGATCCTCCAAGCTGGTAACTTAGCTTAGAGGTTGGTCGAAGGCTTGTAAAATCCTTTTAAAAGAGTTTTTTTGAAAAAATTCTGAAGGAGTTCATTCAGTACCCCCCCCCCTCTGAATTTCCGAGTTGTTATTTGTGATCCAACATATGTGAAATTTATGAATCGTCATATCTCAACAAGTACACCATAGATTATTGATTTACATAAAGTGGTTAACAACAATTAAGATATTGCAGTCGATCTTCACAAAGTTATCATCTATATAAACTTTTGAAACAAGTATATTGATGAATTAACGCGGTTGTTGTGCTAATAATAATCTAAAAGAGAATATTATAAATAATCTCGTAAAGCTAAAATTTAATCTAATTGTTGGTGAAACAAAATAATAGTTAACTGGAACAGCTCGACCAAAAACAGCTCATGGTACAAGAGCAGCTCGACCAGAACAACTTGGCTTAGAGTAGATCATATTAACTGTTAAAGAGCATATTTAACAAAGAAAATATCATATCAGAGTTTAGCAGGAATAGTTTGGCAGATCAGCTCAGTAAAGAGAGTAGATCATATCATAACAGAGCTTTTGAGCTTTTGACTTTGATAAGTATTTATAAATATTGGAATAAGGAAACAATTAGATTTATGCCAAGAATTTAGTATACGAGGTTTGCCTTACTGAGCTTAAAAGAAGAAGTACTTAATGCATAACTATGGAGTAGACAAACTGTATTAAATGCTCAAATACAAATATGTGATAATTCTAGGGGTGTCAAATTCCGACCCGACCCGAAAACCCGACCCGAACCCACCCGAAAAAAATCAGGTTCGGGTTGAGCCATTTCGGGTTGGTTCGGGTTCGGGTCGGGTTCGGGTTAGCATTTTTTGAAAAATTTTTACCCAACCCGACCCGAACTCACCCGATCAACCCAAATTAACACTAAAATGCTTTACAACCCGATAACCCAACCCGAACCCACCCGAAAAAAATCAGGTTCGGGTTGAGCCATTCGGGGTTGGTTCGGGTTCGGGTCGGATTCGGGTCAGAAATTTTTTTTACTTTTCACCCCAACCCGACCCGGACCCACCCGACCCACCCGAATTGACACCCCTAGATAATTCAATGGCTAATAGTTTCGTTCATATTTATTAATGTTGAATGTCAAACCTATAAATACCAGAGGAAGAGGAAAAGAGAACACATATATCTTTGCTTTCAAGTATTTGAAAATCTCTCTTGTTTAGCTGAAGTAGCTCCGACCGAAACAAGTATAGAAAATCAATTAGTTTGAGTGATATTCCTAAACTGACACAGCCTGTTCTGTTTAATGTGAGATTGTTAGGAGTTCAGTTCAGTAGATTACTGAGTTGAGTGAGTTTGGTTAAACAGTATAATCAAAACAAAGTCTTCACTGAAAATCCTTCTAACTTAAAAATGGGCAGAGGTATAAGTTTAGACATCAAACTTCGTAAACAAATAGCGTTCCTCTTATTTATTAATTTACTGCATTTTAGTTTACTAATAGATCAAGTTGTTTTTCGAATATTTATTGTAATTTGAGATATCAGCATGGACTGAGACATAAGAACAGATGATAACTCAAATGGTCTTAACCGTATCATTTTTCAAATTAATTTTAACAAGAGTTTATTCACCTCTCTAAACTCTAATTTTTTATCAACAAATTTCTTAGATGATTATTATATTAGATAGATTTAACTTTTTTCTCTTATAAAATACAACGGTTGAATTCAATATAAATTAATGCACTTGACTATCTTTCTCCTTTGATGAAACTGACGACCATATCTTACAATATAAAATTTTGTTATACAACACACAATATTCTTATATTTCCTTATACATACATGTACTTCGGTTACTAGTATCAAGAAATACTTCTCTTACATTGTGTCAACAAAAACTTATGAGGATGTATTCAATCTAGAGTTTTAATGATTTTATTGACATTTTTGATTGATAGACTTTTGTGGAATTGTTAGGAATTTGTAAACTTTTATGGAATCTCATATAGTCATAAAAGAATTTAGTGGATTCCATTAGACTTTTATAGATTTTTTTAGAGATTTTTATGGATTTGTAGGGAGTTTTTATGGATTATTTGTTAATATAGTTTACTAATTTATAATTTTAACATTTTATAATGATTTTGTTTGAACTTATAAATATATAACATTTTTCTATTTAAAATAAATCTTTTATTAACATACTGAATATATTTATGATTTTTTACACAACGTGATAATTTCATTAATATCATACATCTATATTTGCAGACCTTATAATTCAATGTAAATAAAGATAATGATCTTTAATGTTCTTATTTTTGAAAATTGTCCTTTAAGTTTTCAATTTTCAGAGAGCAATTCGGGTTATTTCCGCATGATTTTTAATCATATCTGATCTACTTCTGGTGCTAAAACCTTTCAAGAACCAGAGCTATTGCAGCTCATATTTTCACATATCAGATCGCACCCGATCTGCCCTTTTTGATATTACGTGCTGTTTTTCAAAATATTTTTTACATGCACGTAATCTGTATTTTCGATCATGAATTGATGCCTGAGCTATGTGAGAGCTCACGATAACCAGTCTTGTTTTCTATCATATATTATGGATAAAACTACATAATAATTTTAAAATTCAAAATTTGCAACATTTGACTTCTTGAAATTTTGATTTGAAAAATCTTATTATCAATTTAGAAAAGATGTATACTTGAATTAAGTAAATAATTAAAAAAATATTGAATATAAAATAATTATGTAAGAAAATTTTTAGGAGTTGGGAAAGAGAGACAAATATTTATAAGAAAATAGAGAAAAAAAATGAGGAAATAAATTAGAAATCCATTCAAATATCTACCTTCAACCAAAGAAAATTTATTGACATTTATTGTTGTACGTTATGAGTTAACATTTGTACATCAATGATTTTCATGGAGTTGTTAAAAGTTTGTTAAAATTTTGAATACCTACAGACTTCTAAAGAGTTTATAAAAGTCATGTTGTCCACAAGACTTTCATGGAGTTTATAAAAGTTATGATTGAATACCACAAGACTTCCATGGAGTTTAGAAAAGTCATTAAATTTCCATCATTGAATACCTATGGATTTCTAAAACCCACAAAAGTCTCTAAAAGTCATTAAATTTCCATCATTGAATACACCCCCATTAACCATTGATTTTTAATACGTAAACTGGATCTCCTCACCTCGCATAACACAGGAGTACTGGCCAACTACATCTAAAACTCCGATCCTCTGCGAAGTATACTCATCTGCAAGAACAATATATGGAAAAAAACAACATTATACGAGTTGGCAACACTTAGGTTCATGCATTCGGAGATTAAGAAATTATGAGCTATAAACTGTATTTCTTTTTGGGCAGATAATCTAAGTTAATTTCATTTTTAAAAAGGTTAGCATATTAATGAGCTAACCCCCTATATAGGTCAGAGACCCTTTGTCCCATATATGATTTAAATCGAGGGATATGCACGAGTGGACAGGGATCCGGGGGAGAGGACTTATATAACGGACTAACTCACAGAGCATACCCCACAATATTTCCGTGGGAAATATGCTCCATACGAGAATCGAACACGTGAAGCAAGAGAAGTTACTCCCACATCACCACAAGTCTTACCAACTCGCCTGTTCCCCTGGGACAATAACCTAAGTTAAAGTTTGCAACTATGTTTGCCTGTCAATCTTAACACTATAACAACACTTGCTATACTCCACCCTTACAAATACCTAAATTTGCATTTTAAGCAAATGAATCAAAACTCCGATTCCTATAGTATATTTTTTTAATAAAATTTCCTCCACAAAAAAACCAACTTTATTAAATTTAAAATCCACATTGATGGATCTGTTTTGACAGATCCTGATTAAGTTTTGAATTACACAAAACATGTTATTGTGTTTCTAACAATTCTACTTAAGTGTACAGGATTTAGGAACGAAGAAGAATATCAGCAGGAAGAAGCATATTGCGCAAAGAAGATAAGCAGCTATATTTGTCCAGCAGATGGTTTGACAAGATTAAGTTCAGCAGTTGGTTGGGTGCGTTCATGGAATTGGCAGATGGATTAGCAATGGAGACGTCCAAAGTTAAAACAGTTGTTAGTAATCAGGCGTAGGCCAAGTTGAATCAGCTGGAACAATTATTGAGAAGTCTGCTGGAGAAATAGATCGAAGAAGAAGAAGTTGTTCAGTGGAGAATTAACAAGAGCTGGTATCAGCAGTGATGACGTCAGCATACATTCTGGATGAAGCAATGAGCAGCAAGAATGACGTCATCAGTTGTTCAGTGGAGAATTAACAAGAGCTGGTATCAGCAGTGATGACGTCAGCATACATTCTGGATGAAGCAATGAGCAGCAAGAATGACGTCATCACAATCAGCAGATGAGGAAAGACCAGCAGTAGCGCAAGCGCATATGAATCAGCAGATGAGGAAAGACCAGCAGTAGCGCAAGCGCATATGAATCAGCAGATGAGTAGAGGAGCGCAAGAGATAAAGCGACGTCGTAGAAGAAGATTCCAGTCGCAAGTTACTGTTGACGAATCTGTTGACAGTCGCTATTCAAGAAGCTAAGAAGAATCGCAAGCTGGAGCTGGAACGATAAAGATCAGCTGGAGCGCTAAGCGTAGATGACATCAGCAGTGACGTCATCATTCAGCAGGAATCTACAGTGATCAGCAGGAAGCTATCAGCAGATGAGAAGAGAAGTGAAAGAGATGAAGCGACGTCGTGCTAAAGAATCAGCAGATGGCTTAGCGTTAATGACGTCATCGGTGACGTCATCATAATCAGCAGATGGTTTGAGTCCAGCAGTCGCAAGATACCAGCAGGTAGCTTGTACATCCAGACGAGAGATTCAGCGTTATATTTAACCAGTCAAGGATGCTTAGCAAACGATGTCATTTGAATAAATTGATACGACATCGTTTGATCTACCCAGTCGTTAGGAAGTCCAGTCGCAAGCATTTGAAACCAACGACTGGACAACCAGCTGCAAGCATATCGTTTCTACCAGCTGGACAACCAGACGCAAGCAACAGCACATCCAGTCGAGAGCTTCATTGTACCAGCTGTTGCTATGAATCCAGACGCAAGATGATGTACCAGTCGCGAGCTACAGTGGATCCAGTCGTGAGCTTCAGTGCTATTGCATATCCAGTCGACATGGTATCCAGACGCAAGAAAAGTAGAAGTAGCGAAGTGCAGCAGTAGTAGAAATGAATCAGCAGCGAAGCAGTTGACGATTTACGAGAGCTGGATGTCAACTGTTGAGCTCAATTCAAATGGCGAAAACGACAAGAAGCCTGCAAAAGAAAAGGACACAAGTACTATTCCCTGTCGGTACTTTACAGAACACTTTTGAACGGGAAGAATTTTGTGTCCAACGGGATTAAATTATACAGAGGCTTTATATACTTCGAGAGCGCCATTGAAGAAGATGACTGTGCGTAAGACGTTGGTGCGACTACAGCGCTGTTGCAGAAATACATAGATTACACAGTGCACCAATAGAGGAAAAAATGAAAAGAAAGACGAAGCAATCGACCGCCATTAGAGAGGAGCTTTCACGAGAGTCGATTGCTGAGTTTTAATTAGCTTGTGTAGAGCATTTCCCTAGTGTGTGAGAAACAGAGAGTTGAGCGTTTCATTGTATCAAATCTCACACACAGAGATTCATTCACATCTTATTAGTGAATGAATCTCAAAACGTTTCACACAGTTTCCGTCCAAGCACGATGACGTAAAACTCATGTGTATGTAGTTAGTTACACAGTTGCGGCTGGTGTGCATTTGTGGAGTCTAGGAGTTCTCACGGCTGTTGGTTATGGGATTGGGTCTGTACACGAGTTGCAAGATCAAATCTTCTAGTAGTGGATCCTTCCGAGGTGGAAGAAGGGGAGATGTAGGATATTGAGGTCCGAACTTCCAGAAACAAATATGTTGTGTATCGGTTCATTTCTTTAAAGCTTTCGGCACTTGCATATTTATCTTAGCATATGCATAACAGTCCAGCACACAAGCACACAAGTCTCGAACAGATTTATGTTGTACATAAATCTGTTTGAGTTGTTTTAAAATATAGGATTCAGTTCTGGTATTTTCCGCATGATTTTTAAATCATATCAGATCTGTCTCCGGTGCTCTTGTCTATTTTAGATGTTCAAGAACCTTGAGCTATTGCAGCTCGTATTAGCAGCGCAAAATTTTTAATCGCTCTTTTAAACAGCGGCTGCTAAGTTCCTTCGAAAAACAGGGACCAACAATTGGTATCAGAGCAGGTTGTTCTTGAACGAGCACTAATTTTAAAACACATGTGCTATGTTTTTAATGTTTTAACTGTCTTGAGAAGCTTATTTTATGAAGGCCAGATGTTGTTTTAATATAGAACCGGTTTTTCGCTTGATGAACTGTCGGGATGCGCGAGTCCCGGGCAGATGCCAAGCTTCTATTTTTGTTGTGCTGTAAGATCACCTGGAGCGAGGCTCGGTGACAAGTACATGGGGCGAAATAGAAGAAGGAAAAATCTGAGCTTTTATCTGTACTGGTTCTTCATATATTTAAGTAACTCAGTAGCACTTGTTATTTTGAAACAATATTTCGATGCTCTGATTTGTTTTTAAATGTTCTGCTTTGCGGATTCCAGCTGATGCCAAAATTTTTGTTTTTTTAAATGGTTTTGAACTCATGTTATAAAAGACAGGGAGAGTGGCGTCACTGTCTTTGATAAATTTGAGTTATGCATCAGTTTCGTTTTCAAAATCATATAGCTCTTGCATACGGTGCTTCCCAAAGCTGGTTTTGTTTTTCAAATTTAAAACTCATGCTGTTACGTTGTTTTTGTTGTAAAAGTGTAGGGAGAGTGTTTGTTTTAAATATCGGGAAGACCAGAAGTTCGCTCTCTTTTTGATTCCCACAAAAAGGGAGAGAATTGTTAGAACATGCATTTATTATTTGAGGTTTTGTGTAAATCAAAAAGGGAGAGATTGATGGATCTGGATAACAGATCCAGAATGTATTTTGAATTACACAAAACCTATTCATTGTGTTACTAATGTCTCTACTAAGTGTGCAGATATTAGCTGGATTTACAACAGAAGAAGCTGAAGCTGATACCGTAGCAGACCAAGGGCTGAAAAGAGTAAATCGTATTTTCGGAGGCCTAAACGAAGGAATTTGGCCAAAAACGGAGGAGCTCACTGCGAAGTAGTGAGTCTTGCTCGTTGGACCGTTTCGGAGGGAACAGCACAGGCCTCATGCGAAAATGTGATCTGGAACAGAATCTATGAAGTCTGCTGGAAGAAATATCGAAGAAGAAGATGTGCACTGGAGCG
>KV018135.1:166375-206381 GCA_001598015.1 Dorcoceras hygrometricum
AAGTTCACCGAACTACCAAGACTGGCTCCGCAACCTCAACCTTATGTTGGCTTCGGAGAAACTTCTTTATACGATAGAGAAGTGCCCTCCCCTCCGGTTGCTGCAGTAGCTATAGGAGATGTTTATTTATTTCTGTCTTCTGATTTTAAGTTGTTATTGAGAAACGTTTGTTTGTTCCCGAATTAATAAAGAACATTATTTCTGTTTCTATGCTTGATAGTGATGGATATTATTGTATGTTTGCTAATTCGATTTGCAATATTTACAAGAATGAATGTTTAATTGGAATTGGGGAACGCGAAAACGATTTGTACACCTTAAAATTAAAAGACGTTCCAACTCGCGATGTCGAAGCACATACAACAACGATTAAAAGGAAACACGATAGTTTTAACCCAGCACAGCTTTGGCATGCTAGGCTAGGTCATATTTCTCTAAGTAGGATGAACAAGTTAGTTAGGAGTGACATTTTTGATCTGTCAGACATTAACTCCCTACCAACTTGTGAGTCTTGTCTTAAGGGAAAGATGACTAAGCAACCCTTCAAGGGCAAGGGTAAGCATGTTCAAGGCCTATTGGATTTGATCCATACTGATGTGTGTGGTCCATTTAGTATTGGTACTAAATACAGTCACACATACTTCATCACCTTTACCGACGATTACTCTAGGTATGGGTACTTGTACTTGATAAAGCACAAGTCTGAATCCTTTGAAAGGTTCAAAGAATTCAAGGCTGAAGTAGAAAATCAATTAGGCAAAAGTATTAAAGCACTTCGATCTGATCGAGATGGTGAATACTTGAGTGCTGAGTTTCAAGACTATCTGAAAGAGAATGGGATTCTCGCACAGTGGACCCCTCCGGCCACACCACAGCTCAATGGTATAGCGGAGCGTCGTAATCGAACTTTGATAGACATGGTTCGATCTATGATGAGTTTCACTGAACTTCCTACCTCGTTTTGGGGCTATGCGCTCGAAACGGCGGTAATGTTGTTGAACAATGTCCACACCAAGGCAGTGGATAAGACTCCATATGAGATATGGATGGGCAAACTACCCAAGTACTCATACATGAGGATTTGGGGATGTCCTGCTTACGTGAAGCAGACAGTGGGAGATAAGCTGGATACGAGATCCATCTTATGCTAATTCATTGGATATCCAAAGAATTCCATTGGATACTACTTCTACTATCCCAGCGAAACAAAAGTGTTTGTTTCTAGGAATGCCACTTTTATGGAAAGGGAATTTCTACTTGATAGAAAAGGCAGAATAGTAGAACTCGAAGAGGTTCGAGATCCAATCGAAGTACCAAGTGAGTCTCCCGCACCTCCAGAGCCAGTACCAGAAATGGTCGCACCTAGGAGATCCGAAAGGGTCCCTAGGGCTCCTGAGAGATATGGTTTTCTCCTTGAAAATGATCAAGGTGATCAAGTTGTTGGATCTGATCCAAGAACTTTCAAGGAGGCAATTTCCGATGCAGATTCTAATTTGTGGCTTGAAGCAATGCAATCTGAGTTGGACTCGATGCATGCTAACCAAGTTTGGACTCTTGTTAATGTTGGGGAACCGTGGCGGATCCGGATCCCGTCTCCCGGCGAGGCAGCGGAAGAACAAAATTGGGCCGGGAAACATTCAATACAATTCAAACAATAACACAATATGAACCATTCATAGGGTGTTCAGTCAGTTACCTTGCTGGCGTCTAGGCGCCTGGCTCCGACCAGTTTCACGAGGAAACCGGCACTTCACGGTAGGCGGTGGTAGATTACGTCAATCAGGTCCACGACCGGAAGGGAGACTCCTTCGTCAGCCTGCACTAGAAGGCCTGACAAGATCGGCACGGACGGAAACTCCTCGTAAAGTTGGCCGGAACAAATTCCGGCGTGGGAGGCGGCGGCGGCGGCGGCGATTTGGGAGAGGAGGGAGGCGTGTGCTTTTAGGGTTAGGGTTAAGTGTAATCAAGAGTCAAGTATTTTGATTAAAGCCTCTAAGTCTATTTAAATAGACTAGTGATAGACTTGGACCGGCCCAACGTGCCCGAGTCCAACGTATGAACATTCGGTTCATCCCTATCACCGTGACTTCATCATAACTCCGATCGCCGATCAGATCGGACCGATCGACTCAGTTTCCAAAACTGAATACTATGATCTAAAAAAACATTTTTCAGAACCCCAGTGCAAAATGACCGTTTTGCCCCTCAACAGCGGGAAATCACGATTTGACCCCTGTTGACTTTTAGGAAGTCGCACTCCCCAAAATCCTCTTCCCATGCTCAACACATTGAGCTCGGTTTCCGTGCGGGAATCTCGAATCCAGTACTTGTGTGACCCTCAATGGTTCAGGGATACAGCTAGCCGTGGGCCCACAACCATTGTGGCTCCGGAATCACAATTCCGGACTTGTCCAACGGATCATGGTAAGAGCATCTAGCAACATCGCCCCATGATCCCCTAGGTATCACTGATAGTGCCTGCAAGAACCAGTTGGTCGTGGTTAGCGTACAGTACGGTCCTTTCAATCCATATATCCCGATCAGATCAACGATTATTGGTAAATCGAGAGTCGCTAAAGATCCGATAACTATGCATACATCTTGGAGATCGAATAGTGACATCGTGAGTGTAACTAGGTAAACCCATTTACCTAAAACACTTCTAGTACTCTGGCCAGAGATTTATACACTATTATCCCCTCAGATAGCATAGGATATCCACGCATGTCTGCGAGCGGTGAATCCTCGACAACGATGCATCGACTCCTACATGCATCGGGGTCTCACCCAATCCCGCCGCCTAATGACCCCAAGTGAGTCGGAAAACGAGTCAAAGTGAGACGCCTATCATGTAGAGTCTCAATGAAGTTTCGAGTCGTGAGGACTAATCAGTACAACCAAGACCTCGGACTTATCCATTCGACAAATGGTAACCACTTGAAAAGTCCGAACGAGGGTAGTTCGATAGATCACCAGGTCACTATCTATCTGCATGCTCAGAACATCACAATGTTCCCTACCAATGAAACATGGTACTTCGCATCACAGATACTAGTCTCGAGCTCGGGCGGCCTTATCCACATTTTGACGGCCCAATCGACTAGGAACTAATTCAGAATACACAGTGACTATTAGATGTGTTTCATGATAGCCGTCATACCCACTATCACATCTAACATACACTATAGTGCATTCTAGGTCTTTACTCAACGCAATTGTTAATCATCATACAACACAATGAAAGTAAAGAACGCCATAAATAAATGCGAATATCATATATAAAGATCGTTTCATACAAGATTGCTCCTTTGCTTGTGCAACGACACCCGTGTTGTCGCAGTACACCGGGACTGGACCAACTTCATTAGGAATGACGCCCAACTCTTGGACAAAATTCCTTATCCAAACGGCCTCCTTAGCAGCAGCTGATGCTGCGATGTACTCAGCCTCAGTGTTTGAATCCGCGATGGTGTCTTGCTTGGAACTCTTCCAAGAGACAGCACCACCATTGAGAATGAATACAAATCCAGAGGTTGACTTCGAATCATCCACGTCACACTGGAAGCTAGAATCAGTGTAGCCTTCCAGTTTCAGTTCACCACCCCCATAGACCATGAACATATTCTTAGTCCTTCGCAAGTACTTGAGAATATCCTTCACACCCTTCCAATGCAATTGGCCGGGGTTGGCCTGGTAGCGGCTCGTGACACTCAGAGCATATGCGACATCCGGTCTAGTCGAGATCATGCCATACATAATACTACCTATTGCCGAGGCATATGGCACACGTGTCATACTCTCTATCTCCTCATCAGTCTTCGGACACATAGACTTAGATAGAGTGACCCCGTGGCACATAGGTAGGTGTCCTCTCTTGGACACTTCCATAGAGAACCTCTTAAGTATGGTATCGATGTAGGTAGCTTGGGTGAGTCCGAGCATCCGTTAGATCTATCCCGATAGATCTATATTCCAAGAATATAGGATGCTTCACCCATGTCCTTCATCGAAAATCTACTAGACAACCATACTTTAGTTGATTGCAGCATTCCTACATCATTCCCAATGAGTAGAATGTCATCAACATAAAGTACGAGGAATGTCACAGCGCTTTTAACTACCTTCTTATATACACACGGCTCCTCGGGATTCTTGATGAAACCAAATTCCGTAATTGTTTCATCGAATCTCAGGTTCCAACTTCGCGATGCTTGTTTGAGACCGTAGATCGATCTCTGAAGCTTGCATACCTTATGCTCGCTTCCAACAGATGTGAAACCCTCAGGCTGCGTCATATAGATCTCTTCCTTAATGTTTCCATTAAGGAACGCAGTTTTCATATCCATTTGCCATATCTCATAGTCGTACCATGTGGCTATGGCTAACAGGATTCTAATTGACTTGAACATTGCGACTGGCGAGAAAGTTTCATCATAGTCAACACCTTGCCTTTGAGTGTAACCTTTCGCGACCAGTCGTGCCTTGTAGGTCATTACCTTACCATCAGGCCCAAGTTTCCTCTTGTATACCCATTTGCACCCAATAGGAACAATTCCTTCGGAAGGGTTAACAAGAGTCCAAACTTGGTTAGCATGCATCGAGTCAAACTCAGACTGCATTGCTTCAAGCCAAAAATTAGAATCAGCATCGGAAATTGCCTCCTTGAAAGTTCTTGGATCAGATCCAACAACTTGATCACCTTGATCATCTTCAAGGAGAAAACCATATCTCTCAGGAGCCCTAGGAACCCTTTCGGATCTCCTAGGTGCGACCTTTTCTGGTACTGGCTCTAAAACGTTTCTCAATAACAACTTAAAATCAGAAGACAGAATTAAGTAAACATCTCCTATAGCTACTGCAGCAACTCTTGCTCCATTGCCCAGCCTCAAGTGGGTCTCACCCTCTCTAAGACGTCGGCTTCTTGTCATCACCTGCAAATCATTGCAGATGTGAGATCCACATCCGGTATCAAGTACCCAAGAAGTCGAACTAAGAGACATATATATTTCAATATAGAACATATCTTTCGCAGTTCGCAACTGCTCGAGGTACTCCTTGCAGTTCCTCCTCCAATGCCCAGGCTTGTGGCAGTGGTGGCAAACATCCTCGCTCTTGTTTGGCTTGGAAGCCTTTGCCTTTGGCTTCTTGGTGGGCTTTTCCTCCTTCGCAGGGGCAGAACGCTTCTTTCCCTTGCGTCTGGGCCCCTTCTTCGCAGAGGAAGAAGAGCCCATAAGGAGGACGGGTTTGTCCTTCTTTATGGTTCCTTCGAACACTACAAGCATGTTAACCACCTCTTCAAGGGTGGCTGTCAGTTTGTTCATGTTGAAGTTGACCACAAAGGGGTCGAATGCAGCAGGAAGTGAGAGGAGAAGCACATCCACAGACAGCTCGTGTGGAAATGTGATATCAAGGCCCGACATCTTTTCAACGAGCCCAATCATACGAACCCCATGCTCGCGGACCGAAGTCCCATCGCGCATGCGGCTCGTCATAAGCTCCTTGACAGCCGTGAACCTCTCATGTCGAGAGTTCTTCCCGTACAGTTCTTTGAGATGAAAAAGTATGTCAGCAGCATACTTCGTCTTCTCAAAACGCCGTTGCATTTCATTGGACATCGACGCCATCACATAGCATCGAGCTTTAACCTCGTCGTCCCACCATTGTTTAAGCGTAACCAGCTCCTCAGGGCTGATATCGGCAGGGGCTTCCTTCGGAGGGCACTTCTCTATCGTATGGAGGAGCTTCTCCGAAGCCAACACAATGTTGAGGTTGCGGAGCCAGTCTTGGTAGTTCAGACCAGTGAACTTGTTGCTATCATGTATAGCAGCGAGCGGGTTTTTCATCGAAACCATTATATAAGCAGTAATACTAAAAAGAAAACAGACAATCATTACTAACTATATATAAAATAATCGCTAAGACATAAAACAAGGTCGTTAAGTTTTATGAATTACCCTCCCACTATTTTAATTATTTCACCACCCTCTAATGAAATCGAGAAAGCAAGTTTATTTAGTGGGTACACGGAGCCCAATCAAGCGATCATGGACCCGAATAATATCAGCCATCCATGACCCCCAAAAGGTAGTTTCCGATTGCAACCGGTGCAACCTCCATGTATTCACCTCACGTCCAGTAAGGGCCCAATAATATGACGCCGTTTACTATCACGTGTCAAGATGACCCATCAATGTTGAGTCGTGAAGGACGGTCTAAGACGTCGACTTCTTGTCATCACCTGCAAATCATTGCATATATGAGATCCACATCCGGTATCAAGTACCCAAGAAGTCGAATTAAGAGACATGTTTATTTCAATATAGAACATACCTTTCGCAGTTCACAACTGCTCGAGGTACTCCTTGCAGTTCCTCCTCCAATGCCCAGGCTTGTGGCAGTGGTGGCAAACATCCTCAGACTTGTTCGGTTTTGAAGCCTTTGCCTTTGGCTTCTTGGCGAACTTTTCCTCCTTCGCAGGAGCAGAACGCTTCTTGCTCTTGCGTCTGGGGCCCTTCTTCGCAGAGGAAGAAGAACCCAGAAGGAGGACGGGTTTGTCATTCTTTATGGTCCCTTCAAACACTACAAGCATGTTAACCACCTCTTCAAGGGTGGCCGCCAGCTTTTTCATGTTGAAGTTGACCACAAAGGGGTCAAATGCAGTAGGCAGTGAGAGGAGAAGTACATCCACCGACAGCTCGTGTGGAAGTGCGATATCAAGGCCCGACATCTTTTCAACGAGCACAATCATACGAACCCCATGCTCGCGGACCGAAGTCCCATCGCGCATGCGGCTTGTCATAAGCTCCTTGACAGTCGTGAACCTCTCATGTCGAGAGTTCTCCCCGTACAGCTCTTTGAGATGAAAAAGTATGTCAGCAGCATACTTCGTCTTCTCAAAACGCCATTGCATTTCATTGGACATCGATGCCATCACATAGCACCGAGCTTTAACCTCGTCGTCCCACCATTGTTTAAGCGTTACCAGCTCCTCAGTGCTGATATCGGCAGGGGCTTCCTTCGGAGGACTCTTCTCTATCGCATAAAGAAGTTTCTCCGAAGCCAATACAAGATTGAGGTTGCGGAGCCAGTCTTGGTAGTTTAGACCGGTGAACCTGTTGCTATCCAGTATAGCAGCGAGCGGGTTTTTCATCGAAACCATTTTATAATGCTGTAATACTGAAAAGGAAAGTAGACATACATCACTAACTATATATAAAATAATCGCTAAGACATAAAACAAGGTCGTTAAGTTTTATGAATCACCCTCCCACTATTTTAACGATTTCACCACCCTCTAATGAAATCGAGAAAGCAAGTTTCTTTAGTGGGTACACGGAGCCCAATCAAGCGATCATGGACCCGAATAATATCAGCCATCCATGACCCCCAAAAGGTAGTTTCCGATTGCAACCGGTGCAACCTCCATGTATTCACCTCACGTCCAGTAAGGGCCCAATAATATGTCGCCGTTTACTATCACGTGTCAAGATGACCCATCAATGTTGAGTCGTGAAGGACGGTCCCCTTAACGTCCCCAATAATATGAGCCAACGTTAAAGGGAGTTCCAACCGACTCACAACGATTGTCAATGGCGTGGACAGCTTTCCGGCATACATGACCCCCTCAAATATGAGCCGGGCCATGTATACGGGTAGCATCGACGTACACCCATTGTTGATGGAAGGTAGGGATAATTTAAACAAATTTAAATTCCCTTTAGTTTATCGAATAAACATTTATCTTGATATTAGTTTTAAATCGTATTTAAAACGAGGGATTTTATTTTTGAAAATTTGGTCTCATGAAGATATTTTAAATCAAATTTAAAACATGCGGATTCAACTAACTATATATCACATATATATAAACATTGGGATGATCGATCGCGAGAGCTATGCGGTCCGTGGTTGCCAGCCACGGACCTGGGTCCAATCCTAGGGGTAATGCAACATGCAATGCAATCCTATTACAATGCTTCCGATTTTACAGATCTTCGGTCTTCAATATCTTTGATCGTCATTGTCCACCATCTTCGGATGTCCTCCCACTAAATCTAGTAATTTACATTTAAATATATCATGACATATAAGTGATACATTTTTCAAGGGATGGGAACGGGCCACAAACAGGTCCACTTGAAATGATAGTCAATAATATTTACAAACCGAAATCACAAAAACCTATCGCATACACCTAACAAATTGGGCACGGCTCTCGATCATCCCAATCATGCAGATAATATAATTAACATGCATAAATGTAAATAATCAAATTATTTATCGTAAAATCATATTTTAATCATAAAATCGCATTTTATAATAAAATCGCATTTTGTCGATAAAATCAAATTTTAATCAACAAAATCATATTTAATTATAAAATCATATTTTACAATTAAAATCGTATTTCGCTATTTTAATTACATCATATTGGGCTTAAAACAATTTTAGGCCCAAAAATCTCAAAATTTCAAAATCGACCAAAATCTGCTCGACATCGAATATCGGCCCGAAAAATTTACGGGCTGCCCGGGACAGGCCCGAACAAAACCCTAGAAAACAAACCAGCCGTCACGACATCGCCGGACGGCGGCCGCGCGGCGGCGACAGCCGCCACCATGTTGCGCGCGGCGCAAGGCCGCGCACTGTCGCGCCAAGCGCGACGCACATTGTAACGCCCCAAAATCCATAGGACCACATTTATGCATTTTATTGATCTCATGGGCCAAATTGGCAATTTTAAATGTTATGTATTTGATGATTTTAATTAATTTCAGAAATGAGATACGCTGCTGCTGGTACCAGCAGATGACTCCAAAGAGTGATGCACGAGCTGGTTTGAATCGATCGAAAAATATTTTAAGGAGGTGAAATGATTTCTTTTGGAAAAGGTTTGGTACTTTACAAATTTAAAGTGGTTAGAAGGGAATTTTTATTAAAATACTGCAACTTGTTTAAAGTGTGTCATGCTAAATATTACAAGTAGCTTGCCACTAATCTCTTCGGTATTTAAACCTGTTTTTGAAGAAAGATCTTTATCATTTTCAAAGAAATCCTCCTGTGTTCTTCAAAGTTATTTGCAGAGAAGTTCGTGTATTGCTCAAGGGGAAGAATTCTGCAGGGATCAGCTGATGTTGCAAAGCTACAGTTAAGGCAAGTAAAAGCTGATTTTGACTCACCATTTGAAGCATATATTGTTGTTTCTGAGTCTTTGCTTGTATGTTTAAACAGTATGTTTAAAGTTCATGATTTAGACATGAAAAGGAAGGAAAGATGGGTTCGAAAATGATGTTTTGATGTTTTGATGTTTAGGATGCTTCCAAAATGTTTTCCAGAAAGTTTAAGGTGTTTTTTTTAAAGTGCTGAGAATTCGAGTTTATTCCCAGGAAGTTTATGAATGTTCTTCAGTTTAAAAGTCGTAATATCAAGATTTGATGATCGTGTAATCGGTAGTTGCTAGTTGAATCATTATAAAGTATGGTTTGATAGGCAACGACTGATGGCATAGTTGTTGTTTTGATGTTACAAATGTTGAATTATGTTTCAGCAGCTGCATCTCCTTGTTAAGATTCAGCAGCTGCATTGTTATAATGTTTATGAATGTTCTTCCTTTTGCTGTAATGTCGGGATTTGATGATTGAGTAATCAGTAGTTGCTAGTTGAATCAGTATAAAGTCTGGTTTAATAGGCGACGGCTGGTAGCACGATCATTGTTTCGATATTACAAGTGTCTTTCGTAAATTCCAGCAGATGCACTGTTCATCAACAGGTGCATCTTTCCTTGTTAAAATTCAGCAGTTGCGTTGTTTTCATAAAATCAGCAGATGCACTGTACATCAGCAGGTACATTCCTATTGAAATATTTCAGTCGTTGTATTTCTTTCGTAAATTCCAGTTGGTGCACTGTTCACAAGCAGGTGCATTTCTTTTGCTAAAACCAGCAGGTGTATTTCTTTGTTAACACCAGCAGGTGCATTCCTATTGAACTAATTCAGCAGTTGCAATATTTATTTTGTTATTCCTGCGACTGGTTGACACTCTACGACATCGTTTCACTTAATTCATATATTTCAAGTTGCGACTGGTTCTGTATGTTAGCGTTTTCTTATCCTGCGACTGGTTGCACTGTTCATTGCGACTGGTTTATGCGCTAACGACGTCGCTTCACTTTACATTTGTTTAATAGACCTTGTGACTGGATTCCTGTCTTGTGACTGGTTTCCTATTCCTTGCGACTGGTTTTCTTTCGACCAGTTCCATTTTAACGATAAGTTCCCAGAGGTTGAATTCGATTCTCAGAAAAGTTTTAAAATGGGAAGCAAATGTTTAAAATGATGGAACCCGATGATTTACAGAAATTTCAAGGAATGTTTAAAGAAAGAATTGTTAAGGAACAAAAGCTATTTTAGATTATGGCATAGATAGTTGACGGTCACCCATTGAAGAAGGGTGAGCAGTTGTCTAAATAATGATTGCCCGAAAGAATTGTTAAGGAACAAAAGCTATTTTAGATTATGGCATAGATAGTTGACGGTCACCCATTGAAGAAGGGTGAGCAGTTGTCTAAATAATGATTGCCCTTTCATATGAGCTATATGCTAAAACTGATATTGGAAGTCATTTTGATCAAAGTGCAAATTGGACCATGAGGAACTTATATGCCATAACCAACTGAAATGATATTGAAATTGTTAATAATGAGAAGCTGGGCTATCATCCCCTGTTTCTGCCATTGAAATGTATATTGAACTGTTTACGAAAATGATATTGTTCATTGGAGTTCCTTAGCATATGTATTGAACAGATTTCCACCTGTATATTTGAATTGTTATTACCCAGGTTTTACCTGCTGAGCCCTTAGGCTCACTAGCTTTTAAAATGGTGCAGGTGCGACAACTGATGGAAGAACAGCAGGTGAAAATTGAACCAACAGCTGGGTGTTTGTGTTTATCAAGGGGCCAACGTAATCCGTGTCTAGGATAATGTTGTTTTATCTTTTGTAGGATCTGTATTAGATCAGTTACGACTTTTGTATATTCCTATAGAATGACAATTTTTGTAAACGCGATTGCAATATATATATAAGACTTGTTTTCCGCAATCATTGTTTCCAGCAGTTGGCGCCATGGTAGTGTAAATTGTCTGTGTCTGGTTTGTGTTTCGAGTTTTCTTCAAGTTATAGGAGATACAGCCTATAGCGAATTATCTTTTAGCCCTTCTTTTACTCGAAAAATTTTTATTCACCCCAAATCGTGATTCCCGTGGGTTCGGGCGTCACACACATAGCGTCCAGCAGCCAGCCTCCTCGCGCGACCAGCGGCGTCCCAACGTCCGGCCAGCATGCCGCAATCGCGCGGCCAGCGTGCGACTAGGCGCCGCCTCTCGCGCGACCAGCACGCGGGCAGTAGCAACTCACGGCCGCCCATCGTCGCACATCCAGCAGCACAACAGCTTGCGCGTAGTGGCGCCCAACCGTCCAGCCACGATGCGCGACAAGCGCACACGTCTCGGCCACCTTCGCTCAGCCAGTGCGCGCAACAGCCCCCACCGGCCGTGCAACTTGCGCGGCCATCGCGCGACCAGCACGCTACCGCGCGCGCTCATGCGCGTGGGGAGGGGCGCCGCCATGCGCGGCGGCGTCGTGGCCGATTGAAATTTTTTTTTTTGTTTCAATCGATTCAATCTGAAATTCAAGAGATTAGATACAATTCAGGCAACAATTGTATTGATCAGATCTGAGCCTTGGCTCTGATACCACTGTTGGGGAACCGTGGCGGATCCGGATCCCGTCTCCCGGCGAGGCAGCAGAAGAACAAAATTGGGCCGGGAAACATTCAATACAATTCAAACAATAACACAATATGAACCATTCATAGGGTGTTCAGTCAGTTACCTTGCTGGCGTCTAGGCGCCTGGCTCCGACCAGTTTCACGAGGAAACCGGCACTTCACGGTAGGCGGCGGTAGATTACGTCAATCAGGTCCACGACCTGAAGGGAGACTCCTTCGTCAGCCTGCACTAGAAGGCCTGACAAGATCGGCACGGACGGAAACTCCTCGTAAAGTTGGCCGGAACAAATTCCGGCGTGGGAGGCGGCGGCGGCGGCGATTTGGGAGAGGAGGGAGGCGTGTGCCTTTAGGGTTAGGGTTAAGTGTAATCAAGAGTCAAGTATTTTGATTAAAGCCTCTAAGTCTATTTAAATAGACTAGTGATAGACTTGGACCGGCCCAACGGGCCCGAGTCCAACGTATGAACATTCGGTTCATCCCTATCACCGTGACTTCATCATAACTCCGATCGCCGATCAGATCGGACCGATCGACTCAGTTTCCAAAACTGAATACTATGATCTGAAAAACCATTTTTCAGAACCCTAGTGCAAAATGACCGTTTTGCCCCTCAACAGCGGGAAATCACGATTTGACCCCTGTTGACTTTTAGGAAGTCGCACACCCCAAAATCCTCTTCCCATGCTCAACACATTGAGCTCGGTTTCCATACGGGAATCTCGAATCCAGTACTTGAGTGACCCTCAATGGTTCAGGGATACAGCTAGCCGTGAGCCCACAACCATTGTGGCTCTGGAATCACAATTCCGGACTTGCCCAACGGATCATGGTAAGAGCGTCTAGCAACATCGCCCCATGATCCCCTAGGTATCACTGATAGTGCCTGCAAGAACCAGTTGGTCGTTGTTAGCGTACAGTACGGTCCTTTCAATCCATATATCCCGATCAGATCAACGACCATTGGTAAATCGAGAGTCGCTAAAGATCCGATAGCTATGCATACATCTTGGAGATCGAATAGTGACATCGCGAGTGTAACTAGGTAAACCCATTTACCTAAAACACTTCTAGTACTCTGGCCAGAGATTTATAAACTATTATCCCCTGAGATAGCATAGGATATCCACGCATGTCTGCGAGCGGTGAATCCTCGACAATGATGCATCGACTCCTACATGCATCGGGGTCTCACCCAATCCCGCTGCCTAATGACCCCAAGTGAGTCGGCAAACGAGTCAAAGTGAGACGCCTATCATGTAGAGTCTCAATGACGTTTCGAGTCGTGAGGACTAATCAGTACAACCAAGACCTCGAACTTATCCACTCGACAAATGGTAACCACTTGGAAAGTCCGAACGAGGGTAGTTCGATAGATCACCAGGTCACTATCTATCTGCATGCTCAGAACATCACAATGTTCCCTACCAATGAAACATGGTACTTCGCATCGCAGATACTAGTATCGAGCTCGGGCGGCTTTATCCTCATTTTGACGGCCCAATCGACTAGGAACTAATTCAGAATACACAGTGACTATTAGATGTGTTTCATGATAGCCGTCATACCCACTATCACATCTAACATACACTATAGTGCATTCTAGGTCTTTACTCAACGCAATTGTTAATCATCATACAACACAATGAAAGTAAAGAATGTCATAAATAAATGCGAATATCATATATAAAGATCGTTTCATACAAGAGTCTATGAACCCACACGCCACAAGTTGGTTAGTTGGGCATCTACTCTAACAGTTAATCCCCCGAAGGAATTGTTCCTATTGGGTGCAAATGGGTATACAAGAGGAAACTTGGGCCTGATGGTAAGGTAATGACCTACAAGGCACGACTGGTTGCGAAAGGTTACACTCAAAGGCAAGGTGTTGACTATGATGAAACCTTCTAGCCAGTCGCAATGTTCAAGTCAATTAGAATATTGTTAGCCATAGCCGCATGGTACGACTATGTGATATGGCAAATGGATGTGAAAACTGCGTTCCTTAATGGAAACTTTAAGGAAGAGATATATATGACGCAGCCTGAGGGTTTCACATCTGTTGGAAGTGAGCATAAGGTATGCAAGCTTCAGAGATCGATCTACTGTCTCAAACAATCATCGCGAAGTTGGAACCTGAGATTCGATGAAACAATTAAGGAATTTGGTTTCATCAAGAATCCCGAGGAGCCATGTGTATATAAGAAGGTAGTTAAAAGCGCTGTGACATTCCTAGTACTTTATGTTGATGACATTCTACTCATTGGGAATGATGTAGGAATGCTACAATCAACTAAAGTATGGTTTCTAGTAGATTTTCGATGAAGGAAATGGGTGAAGCATCCTATATTCTTGGCATACAGATCTATCGGTATAGATCAAAACCGATGCTCGGACTCACCCAAGCTACCTACATCGATACCATACTTAAGAGGTTCTCTATGGAAGAGTCCAAGAGAGGACAGCTACCTATGTGCCACGGGGTCACTCTATCTAAGTCTATGTGTCCGAAGACTGATGAGGAGATAGAGAGTATGACACGTGTGCCATATGCCTCGGCAATAGGTAGTATTATGTATGGCATGATCTCGACTAGACCGGATGTCGCATATGCTCTGAGTGTCACGAGCCGCTACTAGGCCAACCCCGGCCAATTGCATTGGAAGGCTGTGAAAGATATTCTTAAGTACTTACGAAGGACTAAGAATATGTTCATGGTCTATGGGGGTGGTGAACTGAAACTGGAAGGCTACACTGATTCTAGCTTCCAGTGTGACGTGGATGATTCGAAGTCAACCTCTGGATTTGTATTCATGCTCAATGGTGGTGCTGTCTCTTGGAAGAGTTCCAAGCAAGACACCATCGCGGATTCAACCACTGAGGCTGAGTACATCGCAGCATCAGCTGCTGCTAAGGAGGCGGTTTGGATAAGGAATTTCGTCCAAGAGTTGGGCGTCATTCCTAATGGAGTTAGTCCAGTCCCGGTGTACTGCGAAAACACGGGTGCCGTTTCGCAAGCAAAGGAGCCTAGGTCTCACCAAATATCCAAACATATACTGAGGAAATACCACATAATCCGGGATATTGTGGCTAGAGGTGACATAGCAGTTGAGAGAGTCGCCTCTGCGGACAACGTTGCTGATCCACTTACGAAGCCCTTGCCAGGACCGTTGTTTGAAAAACATCACGAAACAATGGGACTGCGTCTGATGAGTAGTTGGCTTTAGAGCAAGTGGGAGATTGTTAGAGTAGATGCCCAACTAGCCAACTTGTGGCATGTGGGTTTATAGACTCTTGTATATGACAGTCTTTATATATGATATTCGCATTTATTCATGGCGTTCTTTACTTTCATTGTGTTGTATGATGATTAACAATTGCGTTGAGTAAAGACCTAGAATGCACTATAGTGTATGTTATATGTGATAGTGGGGTATGACGGCTATCATGAAACACATCTAATAGTCACTGTATATTCTGAACACGTTCCTAGTCGATTGGGCCGTCAAAATGAGGATAAGGCCGCCCGAGCTCGAGACTAGTATCTGCGAGGTGAAGTACCATGTTCCATTGGTAGGGAACATTGTGATGTTCTGAGCATGCAGATAGGTAGTGACCTGGTGATCTATCGAACTACCCTCGTTCGGAATTTCCAAGTGGTTACCATTTGTCGAGTGGATAAGTCCGAGGTCTTGGTTGTACTGATTAGTCCTCACAACTCGAAACGTCATTGAGACTCTACATGATAGGCGTCTCACTTTGACCCGTTTGCCGACTCACTTGGGGTCGTTAGGCGGCGGGATTGGGTGAGATCCCGATGCATGTAGGAGTCGATGCATCGTTGTCGAGGATTCACCGCTCGCAGACATGCGTGGATATCCTATGCTATCTGAGGGGATAATAGTGTATAAATCTCTGGACAGAGTACTAGAAGTGTTTTAGGTAAATGGGTTTACCTAGTTCCACTCACGATGTCACTATTCGATCTCCAAGATGTATGCATAGCTATCGGATCTATAACGACTCTCGATTTACCAATGGTCGTTGATATGATCGGGATATATGGATTGAAAGGACCGTACTGTACGCTAACCACGACCAACTGGTACTTGCAGGCACTATCAGTGATACCTAGGGGATCATGGGGCGATGTTGCTAGACGCTCTTACCATGATCCGATGGGCAAGTCCGGAATTGTGATTCCGGAGCCACAATGGTTGTGGCCCACGGCTAGCTGTATCCCTGAACCATTGAGGGTCACACAAGTACTGGATTCAAGATTCCCGCACGGATACTGAGCTCAATGTGTTGAGCATAGGAGGAGGATTTTTGGAAGTACGACTTCCTAAAAGTCAACAGGGGTCAAATCGTGATTTCCGCTGTTTAGGGGCAAAACGGTCATTTTGCACTGGGGTTCTGAAAAATGGTTTTTCAGATCATAATATTCAGTTTTGGAAACTGAGTCGATCGGTCCGATCTGATCGTCGATCGGAGTTATGATGAAACCGCAATGAATTAAACGAACCGAATGTTCATATATGGACTTGGGCCTGACCCAAGTCCAATGGGCCGGTTCAAGCCCAAGTAAATTTAATATATACTAGTGTGTGATTAGGGCTTAATTCATACATAACAATAACAACAAAACCCTAACCCTAGAGCTCTCTCTCTCGGCCGCCCCCCTCCTCTCCCAAAAGCCGCCGCCGCCGCCGGCCTCCACCGCCACCGTCGCCGCCGCTAATTGATCGGACTTGCTCCGATCAGTTTTTCGAGGAGAATCCGTCCGCGTTGATCTCGTCAGGCCTTCTAGTGCAGGCTGACGAAGGAGTCTCCCTTCCGGTCGTGGACCTGATTGACGAATCTACAACCGCCTACCGTGAAGAGCCGGTCTTCTTGTAATTCCGGTTGGAGCCAGGCGCAAGTCACCAGCATGGTAACTGACTAAACGCCCTATGAATGGTTCATAGTTTGCAGTAGATTTAAATTGTATTGAACGTTTCCCGGCCTAATTTTATTCTTCCGCTGCCTCGCCGGGAGACGGGATCCAGATCCGCCACAGTCACCCAACACTGGATAGCAACAAGTTCACCGGTCTGAACTACCAAGACTGGCTTCGAAACCTCAATATTGTGTTGGCTTCGGAGAAACTTCTTTATACGATAGAGAAGAGCCCTTTGAAGCCCCTGCCGATATCAGATCTGAGGAGCTGGTTACGCTTCAACAATGGTGGGACGACGAGCTTAAGACTCGATGCTATGTGATGGCATCGATGTCCAACGAAATGCAACGACGCTTTGAGAAGACGAAGTATGCTGCTGACATACTTTTTCATCTCAAGGAACTGTATGGGGAGAACTCTCGACATGAGAGGTTCACCGCTGTCAAGGAGCTTATGACGAGCCGCATGCGCGATGGGACTTCGGTCCGCGAGCATGGGGTTCGTATGATTGGGCTCGTTGAAAAGCTGGCGGGCCTTGATATCACGCTTCCACACGAGCTGTATGTGGATGTGCTTCTCCTCTCACTACCCGCTGCATTTGACCCCTTTTTGGTCAACTTCAACATGAACAAGCTGGCAGCCACCCTTGAAGAGGTGGTTAACATGCTTGTAGTGTTCGAAGGAACCATAAAGAAGGACAAGCCCGTCCTCCTCATGGGCTCCTCTTCCTCTGCGAAGAAGGGGCCCAGACGCAAGGGTAAGAAGCGTTCTGCCCCTGCGAAGGAGGAAAAGCCCACTAAGAAGCCATAGGTAAAGGCTTCCAAGCCGAACAAGTCTGAGGATGTTTGCCACCACTGCCACAAGCCTGGGCATTGGAGTAGGAACTGCAAGGAGTACCTCGAGCAGTTGCGAACTGCGAAAGGTATGTTCTATATCGAAATAAATATGTCTCTTAATTCGACTTCTTGGGTACTTGATACCGGATGTGGATCTCATATCTGTAATGATTTGCAGGTGATGACAAGAAGCCGACGTCTTAGAGAGGGTGAGTCCCACTTGATGCTTGGCAATGGAGCAAGAGTTGCTACAGTAGCTACAGGAGATGTTTATTTATTTCTATCGTCAAATTTTAAGTTGTTATTGAAGGATGTTTTATTTGTTCCCGAATTAATAAAGAACATTATTTCTGTTTCTATGCTTGATAGTGATGGATATTCTTGTATGTTTGCTAATTCATTTGTAATATTTACAAGAATGAATGTTTGATTGGTATTGGGGAACGCGAAAACGATCTGTACACCTTAAAATTAAAACCAGTTCCAACTCGCGATGTGGAGACACATACAACAACAATTAAAAGGAAAAACGATAGCTTAAACCAGCACAACTTTGGAATGCCAGGCTAGGTCATATTTCTTTAAGTAGGATGAACAAGCTAGTTAGGAGTGACATGTTTGATCTGTCAGACATTAACTCCCTACCGACTTGTGAGTCCTGTCTCAAAGGAAAGATGACTAAGCAACCCTTCAAGGGCAAGGGTGAGCGTGCTCAAGGCCTATTGGATTTGATTCATACTGATGTGTGTGGTCCATTTAGTATTGGTACTAAATACGGTCACACATACTTCATCACCTTTACCGACGATTAATCTAGGTATGGGTACTTGTACTTAATGAAGCACAAGTCTGAATCCTTTGAAAGGTTCAAAGAATTCAAGGCTGAAGTAGAAAATCAATTAGGAAAAAGTATTAAAGCACTTCGATCCGATCGAGGTGGTGAATACTTGAGTGCTGAGTTTCAAGACTATCTGAAAGAGAATGGGATTCTCTCACAGTGGACCCCTCCGGCCACACCACATCTCAATGGTGTAGCGGAGCGTCGTAATCGAACTTTGATGGACATGGTTCGATCTATGATGAGCTTCACTGAGCTTCCTACCTCGTTTTGGGGCTATGCGCTCGAAACGGCGGTAATGTTGTTGAACAATGTCCACACCAAGACAGTGGACAAGACTCCATATGAGATGTGGATGGGCAAACCACCCAAATACTCATACATGAGGATTTGGGGATGTCCTGCTTACGTGAAGCAGACAGTGGGAGATAAGCTGGATACGAGATCCATCTTATGTTACTTCGTTGGGTATCCAAAGAATTCCATTGGATACTACTTCTACTATCCCAGTGAAACAAAAGTGTTTGTTTCTAGGAATGCCACCTTTATGGAAAGGGAATTTCTACTTGATAGAAATTTATGGCATTCTTTATTTTCATTATGTTATATGATGTTAACAATTGTGTTGGATAAAGACCTAGAATGCACCATAGTGTATGTTAGATGTGATAGTGGATATGATGGCTATCATGAAACACATCTAATAGTCACTGTGTATTCTGAACTCGTTCCTAGTCGATTGGGCCGTCAAAATGAGGATAAGGCCGCCCGAGCTTGAGACTAGCATCTGTGATGCGAAGTACCATTGTTTCATTGGTAGGGAACATTGTGATGTTCTGAGCATGCAGATGGATAGTGACCTGGTGATCTATCGAACTACCCTCGTTCGAACTTTCCAAGTGGTTACCATTTGTCGAGTGGATAAGTCCGAGGTCTTGGTTGTACTGATTAGTCCTCACGACTCGAAACGTCATTGAGACTCTACATGATAGGCGTCTCACTTTGACCCGTTTGCCAACTCACTTGGGGTCATTAGGCGGCGGGATTGGGTGAGATCCCGATGCATGTAGGAGTCGATGCTTCGTTGTCGAGGATTCACCGCTCCATCTCATGCGTGGATATCCTATGCTATCTGAGGGGATAATAGTGTATAAATCTCTGGCCAGAGTACTAGAAGTGTTTTAGGTAAATGGGTTTACCTAGTAACACTCGTGATGTCACTATTCGATCTCCAAGATGTATGCATGGTTATCGGATCTATAGCGACTCTCGATTTACCAATGGTCGTTGATCTTATCGGGATATATATGATGAAAGGACCGTATGGTACGTTAACCACAACCAACTGGTTCTTGCAGGCACTATCAGTGATACCTAGGGGATCATGGGGCGATGTTGCTAGGTGCTTTACCATGATCCGTTGGGCAAGTCCGAAATTGTGATTTCGGAGCCGCAATGGTACGTGGGCCCACGGCTAGCTGTATCCCTGAACCTCTACTTGATAGAAAAGGCAAGATAGTAGAACTCGAAGAGGTTCGAGAACCAACTGAAGTACCAAGTGAGTCTCTCGCACCTACAGAGCCAGTACCAGAAATGGTCGCACCTAGGAGATCCGAAAGGGTCCCTAGGGCTCCTGAGAGATATGGTTTTCTCCTTGAATATGATCAAGGTGATCAAGTTGTTGGATCTGATCCAAGAACTTTCAAGGAGGCAATTTCCGAAGCTGATTCTAATTTGTGGCTTGAAGCAATGCAGTCTGAGTTTGAATCAATGCATGCGAACCAAGTTTGGACTCTTGTTAACCCTCCCGAAGGAATTGTTCCTATTGGGTGCAAATGGGTATACAAGAGGAAACTTGGGCCTGATGGTAAGGTAATGACCTACAAGGCACGACTGGTCGCGAAAGGTTACACTCAAAGGCAAGGTGTTGACTATGATGAAACCTTCTCACCAGTGGCAATGTTCAAGTTGATTAGAATCTTACTAGCCATAGCTGCATGGTACGACTATGAGATATGGCAAATGGATGTGAAAACTGCGTTCCTTAATGGAAACATTAAGGAAGAGATCTATATGACGCAGCCTGAGGGTTTCACATCTGTGGGAAGTGAGCATAAGGTATGCAAACTTCAGAGATCGATCTACGGTCTCAAAAAAGCATCGAGGAGTTGGAACCTGAGATTCGATGAAACAATTAAGGAATTTGGTTTCATCAAGAATCCTGAGGAGCCATGTATATATAAGAAGGTAGTTAAAAGCGCTGTGACATTCCTCGTACTTTATGTTGATGACATTCTACTCATTGGGAATGATGTAGGAATGCTGCAGTCAACCAAAGTATGGTTGTCTAGTAGATCCTCGATGAAGGACATGGGTGAAGCATCCTATATTCTTGGAATACAGATCTATCGGGATAGATCGAAACGGATGCTCGGACTCACCCAAGCTACCTACATCGATACCATACTTAAGCGGTTCTCTATGGAAGAGTCCAAGAGAGGACACCTACCTATGTGCCACGGGGACACTCTATCTAAGTCTATTTGTCCGAAGACTGATGAGGATAAATGGGTTTACCTAGTAACACTCGTGATGTCACTATTCGATCTCCAAGAT
This sequence comes from Dorcoceras hygrometricum, assembly GCA_001598015.1. Classification (NCBI taxonomy): domain Eukaryota; kingdom Viridiplantae; phylum Streptophyta; class Magnoliopsida; order Lamiales; family Gesneriaceae; genus Dorcoceras; species Dorcoceras hygrometricum. The sequence goes on from KV018135.1 coordinate 187,391, forward strand.
GTATGCATGGTTATCGGATCTATAGCGACTCTCGATTTACCAATGGTCGTTGATCTTATCGGGATATATATGATGAAAGGACCGTATGGTACGTTAACCACAACCAACTGGTTCTTGCAGGCACTATCAGTGATACCTAGGGGATCATGGGGCGATGTTGCTAGGTGCTTTACCATGATCCGTTGGGCAAGTCCGAAATTGTGATTTCGGAGCCGCAATGGTAGTGGGCCCACGGCTAGCTGTATCCCTGAACCATTGAGGGTCACACAAGTACTGGATTCATGATTCCCGCACGGAAATTGAGCTCAATGTGTTGAGCACTTGAGGAGGATTTTAGGAAGTGCGACTTCCTAAAAGTCAACAGGGTCAAATTGCGATTTCCCACTGTTGAGGGGCAAAACTGTCAATTTGGACTAGGTATCTGAAAAATTGTTTTTCGCATCATGACGTTCAGTTTTGGAAACTAAGTCGATCGGTCCGATCTGATCGTCGATCGGAGTTATGATGAAACCGTGGTGAATTAAACGAGCCTAATGTTCATATGGACCTGGGTTTGACCCAAGTCCATTGGGCCGGTTCAAGCCCATCTACCATATTTATTTAATTAAGATGGATTAGGGCTTTGATCACATTGCATTACACAAAATAACCTAGCCTCCACTACAACTCTCGGCCGCCCCCCTCCACAAGCCTCACGGCCACGCGCCGCCGTTGGCTCCTCCACACGCCGTCGCCTCTTGCCGGACTTGTTCCGGCCACCGCGACGAGGAGTTTCCGTCCGTGCTGAATCCGTCAAGTCTTCTAGTGCAGATTGACGGAGGAATATTGAATCCGGTCGTGGACCTGATTGGAGGATCTACCGCCGCCTACAGTTTGAAGTGCCTGTTTCCTCGTGAAACTGGTCGGAGCCAGGTGCCTAGACGCCAGCAAGGTAACTATCTTCGAACACCCTATGAATGTTTGTAGATTTTATTGAATGTATTGAACACTTTCCGGGCAATTTTTGTTTTTTCGCTGCGCCCCGGGAAGTGGGATCCGGATCCGCCACCGTATTCCAACAATTGCACCTCATATTGTAAATATCAGCGCGCAAAATTTTTAATTCTTGACAACAACAGCGCCTGATATCGCTGCTAAGTCTTTTAAATCGGTCCTCTTTTAAATAGGTCCTAACAACGTGGAACATCTTTTGTACTGCCTTCCGTCAGGAGTACGTTCCGGAATCCTTTGTGAACGCCAAGGAGCGTGAGTTTGATAACCTGGTACAGGGAACTATGTCCATGGGAGAGTATTCCCGAAGGTTTTCTTCTCTTCTTGCGTATGTTCCGCATGTTTCTGGCCAAGATAGGGCAAAGAGGAACAAGTTCTTGGAGGGGCTCAATTAAAAGTTGTATTCTTTGGTGTTGGCGGGTTCACCGACGAGTTATGCGGATGCGGTGGACAAGGCTATGGATATTGAGGAGGGACTGCAGAACCGTAGGTCTCGTGTTAGGCCTCAAGTGGTGCAAGGTAACCGTCCCATGGTTTCGGGGGTGCAACCTACCCAGTCTATGCAGTCATACCAGCCACCCCAATAGAAAGTGGCCCAACAGTTTGGACACCAGAGGCCTAGTGGTAGTCAGTTCAAGAAGAGGTTAGGTTCTACTTCTTCTGGCTCGGGGAGTTCTAGCAGCGGTAGTAGTTCCAGGGTCGAGTATTGTGGCTAGTGTGGAGGAAGGCATCCTACGACGTAGTGTGTAGGAGTGCAAGGTTCGTGTAACGTTTGTGGACAGTATAGACACTTTGCGAGAGTGTGTCCTTTGTCTGGATCTCAGCATACCGCCGCCCCACCGTAGGGTTGAGGTGGATCATCTAGAGGTCGTTCTTTTCCTGCTCCGCAATAGAGATTGGTAGAGCCTCAGTTTAGGCCATTTCAGCAGCCTGGTCCTTCGTGGTTTGTACAGTCCTCCCAGACCCAATTTTCAGGACCTCAGTTTGCCCAGGTGAATGCCATGACGAGGGAGCAAGCAGAAGGCACGCCAGGAGAAGGAGTGATCGCAGGTACTTGTTTGTCTTAGATTTTCCTGTGCGTGTGTTGTTTGATTCAGGAGCATCACATTCGTTTATTGTTGATGCATTTGTGGTTGAGCATGGTTTGCATACCACTACCTTGTGTGATGTTGTGTCTGTTGCGACTCCTGCCGGTGCGAGCCTGTACTCCCAAGAGATTTTGTTGAATGACATTCTTAGGTTTGGCGAGAACGTGTTGTTAGCAAACTTGATCAGGCTAGTGATGTGGGATTTAGATTGCATAGTGGGAATAGACGTGTTGTCTAGTTATAGGGCCAATGTGGATTGTTTCCATGGAATTGTGCGTTTTAGGCCCCAGTCTGGCGAGAAGTGGAACTTCTATGGCCATGATTCCCATTCGAGGATTCCTTTAGTCTCTGCGATGGAGATGTTTAGCCTGTTGTCGTTGGAGAATGCTGGATTTATGATCTATGCTTTGGATGCGTCTTCTTATTCGTGAGTAGAGCTTAGTGATGTTCCCGTTGTGTGCAATTTCCCTGATGTGTTTCCAGAGGAAATTCCTGGCTTTCCTTCGAGGAGGGAGATAGACTTCAGCATTGAGTTGGTACCTGGTACAGCTCCTATCTCGCGAGCTCCGTATCGTTTAGCGCCTGCTGAATTGAGGGAGCTTAAGTTTCAGCTTAGCGACTTGATGGAGAAAGGATTCATTAGACCGAGTATGTCTCCATGGGGAGTGCCTATCTTGTTTGTAAAGAAGAAGGATGGGTCGATGAGGATGTGCATCGACTTTAGACAGTTGAATAAGGCGAAAGTGAAGAATAAGTACCCTTTGCCAAAGATCGATGACTTGTTTGATCAGCTTTAGGGTTCTGCTGTATTTTCTAAGATCGATCTGCGTTCGGGGTACCATCAATGCGTATTCGAGAGCAAGATGTTGCGAAGACTGCTTTTTGTACAAGGTACAGACATTATGAGTTTCTAGTTATACCTTTTGGTTTGACGAATGCCCCCACAGTTTTCATGGACCTGATGAATCGAGTCTTTAGAGAGTTCATCGATCAGTTTGTGATTGTGTTTATCGATGACATTTTGGTGTACTCTAACACTCCGATGCAGCACAAAGAGCATTTGAAGTTGGTTCTTCAGACACTTCGAGACTTGCAGCTGTATGCTAAGTTCTCCAAGTACGAGTTTTGGTTGGATTGAGTTGTGTTTCTGGGTCATGTCATTTCAGTTGAAGGTATTTCTGTGGATCCCAGTAAGGTAGAGGCTGTTGTTAACTGGGAGCGCCCCAATAATGTTGCTGAGATTCGTAGTTTCTTGGGTTTGGCTGGCTATTATAGGCGTTTTATAGAGGGATTCTCTAGTATAGCTAAGCCGATGATGCAGTTGACTCAGAAATACAAGAGGTTTGTATGGACTGAGCAGTGTGAGAACAACTTTCTGTTGCTCAAAGAGAAGCTAACTTCTGCGCCTGTGTTAGCTTTGCCGTGTGGTTCAGGTGGTTTTGTGGTTTGTGCGGATTCTTCCTTGAATTGATTGGGTTGTGTGTTGATGCAGAATGGTCGAGTCATTGCGTATGCCTCTTGTCAGTTGAAACCGCATGAGACTCGTTACCTAGTTCATGATTTGGAGTTGGAAGCAGTGGTCTTTGCCTTGAATATTTGGCGCCACTATCTGTATGGCGAGCAGTTTGTGGTGTATTCGGACCACAAGAGCCTTCAGTATCTGTTTTCTCAGTCAGATCTGAACATGAGACAGCGTAGATGGATGGAGCTGCTTAAGGATTTTGATTGTGAGATCCAATATCAGCCTGGGAAGATGAAATGTAGTTGCTGATGCATTGAGCAGAAAGGCTCAAGTGGCGATGCTGGCTTCGTTGCAGATTTCGAAGGTCCATGAGCATCTAAGCACTACTGGTTGGCGGTTTTACCCAGGTGATGATTATGTTGTGGTGTCTTCTTTTCAAGTTGAGCCACAGATTGTTGTGAGCGTTAGAGCAGCTCAGAGGACTGATCCGTCCATCCATGAGTTGAAACTGAAGGTTAGAGATGGATAGTTAGAGGATTATACTGTCTCGTCTGATGGTACAGATTGTTGTGAGCGTTAGAGCAGCTCAGAGGACTGATCCGTCCATCCAGTGAGTTGAAACTGAAGGTTAGAGATGGATAGTTAGAGGATTATACTGTCTCGTCTGATGGTTGTTTGAGGTTTCGTGGCAGGTTGGTTGTGCCAAATCTGGTTGATCTGAAGGAAGAGATCTTAAGAGAAGCGCACTGTAGTAGACACACTGTCCATCCTGGTGCAAGGAAGATGTATCACGCCTTGAAGCAGCATTACTGGTGGGCAGGTTTGAAGAGTGATGTTGCTGATTTTGTAGCCCGTTGTCTGAATTGTCAGCAAGTCAAGGCTGAAAGGATGAGACCTGGTGGTTGTTGCAGAGTTTGGAAGTGCCCCAATGGAATTGGGAGCACATAGCAAAGGATTTTGTGACCCATTTGCCTCGTTCCAGCAGAGGTTGTGATGTTGTGTGGGTTGTTATCGATAGGTTGTCAAAGTCTGCGCACTTCATTCCCTATAGCATGACGTATTATTTGAAGAAGATGGCGAAGCTGTACATAGATTTCGTAGTGCGTTTGCATGGTGTGCCTGTTTCTATTGTTTCAGATCATGATCCGAGGTTTACTTCCAAGTTTTGGAAGAGTTTTCAAACAGCTTTGGGTACTAGATTGGCGATAAGTACAGCGTATCATCCCCAGACAGATGGCCAATCTGAGAGAGCTATCCAGATTTTAGAGGATATGTTGAGAGCTGTTGTGATGGATTTTAATGGTAGCTGGCAAGATTCGTTGTCTTTTGTTGAGTTTTCTTACAATAACAGCTACCAGGTCACGATTGGTATGGCTCCTTTTGAGGCTTTGTATGACAGGAAGTGTAGATCGCCTGTGTGTTGGGAAAAAGTGGGGGAGAAGCAGCTGTCTTCTCCAGAATTTGTGCAGCAGATGAGAGATCAAGTGGATCTGATTCGCTAGCGAATGAAAGCTGCACAAGATCGCCAAGCCAGTTATGCGAATAAGAGGCGTAGGCCTTTGGAATTTCAGGTTGGTGATCTGGTTTTCTTGAAAGTTTCTCCTTTTCGCAGTGTTATGAGATTTGGTCTCAAGGGAAAATTAGCTCCTTGTTATGTTGGACCATATGAGATCTTAGAAAGGATTGGACCTTTGGCATATCGGCTATTTTTGCACCAGATTTGTCCTCCTTACATGATGTTTTTCATGTGTCTATGTTGAGGAAGTATGATCCAGATCCGTCTCATGTGTTGAGATCTGATGAGGTAGAGCTAGATCAGACTTTAAGTTATGTGGAATATCCCTTGCAGATCTTGGATAGAAAAGAGAAACAGATGAGGAACAAGACCATTCCTTTGGTGATGGTTCAATGGAGCAAACATGGTAGAGAAGAAGCTACGTGGGAACTGGAAGAAAAGATGCAGCGTGAGTGGCCGCATCTGTTTGAGTAAACGTGGTATCAGATTCCAGTAGCTAGTTTGTTTCTTATTGTTTCCCGATAGATGTTTGCTTATGGTTGTTTTTCCAATTATCTTGAACTCTTGATCTGGAGTTGTTGTTTGATTTCGAGGACGAAATCCCGTTTTAGTGGGGGAGAGATGTGATACCCGAAAGTTTAGAAAGATTAATTGAGTTTATTAATCAGGTTTAACATAGACCAGATTTGGTTTGAACAGATTTGAGATGAGCCAGCTTTGAGTTGGTATGCTTGGCTTTGTTGTCGGGTCCGTATAAGTCCTTGAAATAGATCTTGAGAGTTGGAGAATTTCCGAGGGAACTGATCAGATGTGAGTGTTGGTCAGTGCATGGTGATCGCGCTCAGTTGTGGTGATGAGATCTGGTATCGCTAAGCAGATGTGAATATGCTAGTGTGTTCGGCAGCGGGTAGTGAAACTACGTTGTTTGGATTAGTTGGAACGACATCGTTTTGGTTTAGCGGGCGAGACTCAGATTTGAGTAGCGTTGGTATTCAGATTTCGGTGGGATTTGAGTGTTTGCGATGCGATGCTGTTTAGCATTTCAGATTCGAGTAGCGGGTGACGTGTCCAGAGGGGAGAGTGGACTCTGTGCGATGTTGTTTGGGTAAGTCAGGATCTTTTTTGACGTAGAGTCAGATCTGATGTGAGATTCAGATCCGAGTGGGAAATCAGTTTTGAGACTTAAGTGTCGGTGGGTTCTGTTCTTCAGATTTGACCTTTTAAATAGAGGCTTTGCCTTCGTTCTATATTATTCAGCTTCGACACTTAGAATATTTCTCGATAGCGAATCCTGTCGCGATACCCTAGTTACTGTTCACCGAACCTTATCTTCTCCGATTGCCGATGGTAGACGGCTCCGACTGAAGTAAGAGGGTAGCGCTGGACTTCTCTTACTAAGACGCTTCGTATGGTACAACTTTTGGAAGCTTGGGTCAAGATTTGTGAGGTTGCGAGACATCTCCCTTCTGTAGTCTGTTAGCATAAGCGTGGCTTTTCTTCTGCCGTTCAGATAGCTCGTTGGGTAAGTGTTAAGATCCTACCTTGTGCTTGGTTTAGAGCCTTCCGTTGTGTTAGAAGGGTAGGACAGATTTGGTTGAGCCGTAGCTCCCAATTCTTAGTTTCTGTGCTACTGTCCCTGAGCTAGTATCTGTGTTTGGCTTAGCAGGTGTGAGATTTGTGTTGCTCGGGACTGTCTTGTGATAATTGTAGCTCAGAAGACTTGAGGTATGGATGTGAGCTTGTTTTACAGCTTTGGATTGAGCATGGGTGATTATGCGTGCTGCTGTGTATGCTTTGCATCGTTGTATATGTTCTGTGTTGGACATTTTATTTGTTGCATACACGCATTTGTCATATTGAGCTCAGATATGTTTAAGCCATGCCTTTTTATCTTGATCTGTGCGTACCAGGATGCATGTTTAGAGGCCGAGCGGGTAACTCCCGTCACCCTCATCTCCCTGCTGGGATCTGTTAGCCACTATGAGCGGAGTGGATAGCTCCAACACCTCATGAGTTGGGCAACAACAGGTTGAGCTGTGTTTTGCATCTGGTGCCGTGTGTTGAGACGAGTGGGTAGCTCCCATATACTCACACACCCCGTGGCCACTGACATTCAGTTGTATCTGTATTTGATCAGCTTTGAGTTGCCTTCGAGATTCTGGCTCCCTGCCATTGGTTGTAGCCTTCTGTTTGTACTCAGCTGTTCATGCATAGCATTTGCATATTATCTGTTGCTTTCCGTTAGCTGTTTTATGCTGCTCTCCATACTGGGGTTTGACCCCGTGTCCGTCTGGGACTGGTGTTTGTTTGACTGTGTGTATTGTTCAGGTTTCCCAGGTTACTCAGCTGATCGTGGAGTTGACCCAGCTGGAGGTGTCCCAGGAGGTGGTTAGAGTGTCCCAGTTAGCGTATAGCATATATGTATCAATACTGTTAGCAGGGGGATGCCCTGTGCTTTATTTTATTCAGTTGTAGTGTTGCTGATTGGTGCTTGATGCATGCTGTACTGTTGTACTGTGGCTTTTAGGCTTGTTTATTTTCTTAGCTGGGATATTTTGAGTATTGCAGTATTTTAAATATATTTTTATCAGTCAGGCCAAAAGCAAAAATTTAGCCACTATTTTGAATGCTTCCGCTATTGTTTGCGTGGTTAAACTCTGTGTTTGTGCACGAGGCCTGACAACTGCCTCCCTAATCTATACAAGAAATTCGATATCAGCACAAATCAACGTAAACATTTCCTTCGATGGATTTCCTTTAATTTCCTCCACAAGGGGCTCCTTCCCCTTGTCATCAGCGTCAATCTATGGAAGGCTGGCCTTGTACCAGTTTACTTCCCTAAAAGCAATTCCACGACCAAACTTGATCTTTGTTGGCTCCTCAGCCGTAACAGATGGCAGCAGCATATCTTCCGGAATCTGCCTCAAAAGATCATCAATAGTCATTGACTCCTCATCAGGCGTGGAAGTCGCTGTAAGCTCCAGAACCTTGCTCAAGGGCTCTGTGTATTCAGAGTCAATAAACTTCTCAACGCTCTTCCCTTATCAGTAGCCTCCGGCTCTGTTTCATTCTCCTTCCCTTTCTCAACAATCTCCTCCTCATCTGATTCTTGCAAAACCAATTTTCTTTTTGGTGCTTGGCATCGTCGAGCACTAGAACTAACAGCCGGTACAACAGATATTGGTTCAGGAATTTGTACCACAAGTACAATCGCCAGATTCTTTTATGTGGGAGCAGCTCTCCCCACAGTTGTGCGCTTCCTCTTTGCAATAGGCTCAGCAGCAGGAGCTGGTCTCCTTTTGCACCTTCTTAACAACTTACTCCACTTATGGCTCATCCGCCACCTCTTCAGCAATTATAGATTTGTTTTTGGCAACGTAGGTGCCAACAGTTTTGATTGTAAGAATATTCAGAGGTGGGAAGGTCTTCGACTTTCCCAGAGTCAAATATGGAGCACCCTTCAACAAAAGGCAGATTTGGGCCACAAACCCCTTGGCTTGCTTCGATGACTTGGTCACCATGTCCTTAAGAATGTCGAACAAAATTTTGCTCCAGTTTATCTTGAGGCCACAACGAATGGCTGTCATCAGTAGAAATCGTTCGTGAGTGACTGCGTCAAAGGATCCGGCCTTGACAGTAACAGACTTCGCCAGTATATCATTTAGCAAACGAAATTCAATCTTCATTTCCTTATTGTTGCAAGAAGTCGCTCTCCAGACGCAGAAAATTCACTCCGTGCATCGTAAATCAGATCTTTCGGCACTTCATCCATTGAGTCAACCCTTCAGTCGGTAGTCAAAACGCACCAGCAAACTTATCCTCAGAGATTACAACAAATTTTCCCTGAACCAACTGATCACTTCTGTTGGATCTGTTTTGACAGATCCTAATTAAGTTTTGAATTACACAAAACCTATTGTTGTTATTCTAACAATTCTACTCTAAGTGCGCAGGTTTCAGGTCGAAGATTATGTTCAGCAGATGGTTCACAATATATGTTCAGCAGTTGGTTTGATGTTCAATGGAATCGACAGATGAATTAGCGATGGAGACGTCCAGAGTTGAATCAGCTGTTCGTAATCAGGCGTTGGCCAAAGTTGAACCAGCTGGAGCATAACAATCTAGCAGATGATGAAGATCAGCTGCAAGCGCTAAAGAGCAAGTGAACCAGCTGGTGCATGAATAGAGAGGAGCGCTGAAGATTTAGTTCGAGATGATGAAGATCAGCTCGAAGCAAAGAGAGGAAGCATTTATAAGTACTGCTGATGAATCTATCAGCAGTCGCACTTATAAGTACTGTTGATGAATCTATCAACAGTCGCCTTTCAAGAGATGAAGAGATTATAAGTACTGTTGACGAATCTGTTGACAGTCGCTATTCAAGAAGCTGGACGATTATCGAGATGATGAAGATCAGCTGGAGCGAAGTGTTTTAGCGAGATGATGAAGATCAGCTGATGTGAAGCGTAGGAGATGAAGCGACGTCGTGCCAAAGATCAGCAGATGAAGAGAGGCGCAAAGGTGAAGCGACGTCGTGCTGGTCAATCAGCAGATGGTTTAGCGTTGATGACGTCATCTGTGACGTCATCTCAATCAGCAGATGAAGATTGTTCAGCAGGAGCGCCAAAGTATAGATGATGACATCAGCAGTGACGTCATCATCAGCAGGATGATACTGTTCATCAGCAGGTTGCTATCTGGAGTTAGCAATAGCAAAACGATGTCGTTTACATAAGTTGGTACGACAGCGTTTTGCCTTCGCGCTTAAATCAGCAGGATGGATCTTACAACGATGGATTCAGCAGGAGTGCGAAGCGAAGATCCAGCAGATGCTATTACAAAACGATGTCGTTCGAATAAGTTGGAACGACAGCGTTTTGTGTTCGCGAAGAAAATCAGCAGATGGATTGTGTTGATGAAGACGACCAGCAGGATGATCTTTGCGAAGAAGACCAGCAGATGCACTCTTTCGAAGTGATGAACCAGCAGCGAAGCAGTTGACGATTTACGAAGTGTTGCGAGAGATGGATGTCAACTGCTGAGCTCAATTCAAAATGGCGAAAGCGACAGGAGCCTGCAAATGAAAAAGGAAGCAAGTACTATTCTCCTGTCGGAACTTTAACAGAGGAGCGTTGCACAATTATAGAAAGAAGACAAGATAGCCATGTGGAGCGCTGAACAGTTTTGTAAGCTTTCCAACGGGAAGATTTCAGCAGAGGCTATATATTCGAGGCAACGCCCATTGAAGAGCAGTTGGTCGTCGTACAGTAGAGAGACGACGTTGGTGCAACTACATACTGTAGGAAAAATACATTGAATATACAGTGCACCAACAGAGGGAAAATAGAGAGATAGACGAAGCAATCAACCGCCATTAGAGAGGAGTTTTTCACGAGTGTTGATTGCTAAGTCTAGATTAGCTTGTTAGAGCATTTCCCTCGTGTGTGAGAAAAACAGAGAGTTGAGCGTTCATTGTATCAATCTCACACACCCGGATTCATTCACATCTGTTTGTGAATGAATCTCGAAATATGTTCACAGTTCCCGTCCAAGCATGAAGACGTTAAACTCTTGTGTATGTAGTCAGTCACACAGTTGAGGCTGGTGTGCATTTGTGAAGTAGTGGATCCTTCCGAGGTGGAAGAAGGGGAGATGTAGGATGTTGATATCCGAACTTCCAGAAACAAACCTGCTGGTCCATTGCTTTAACTTTTCAGTATTGCATACTTACTTAGCATGCATACACGTTTACAATTCAGCACCGCACGCATAAAAAGAATTCAGCACTTAGCATAACATTTCAGCAGCACACACAAGCACAAGTCTCGAACAGATTTATGTTGTACATAAATCTGTTTGAGTTGTTTTAAAATATAGGATTCAGTTCTGGTATTTTCCGCATGATTTTTAAATCATACCAGATCTGCTTTCCGGTGCTCAAAGCTTTGTATTTTAAATGTTCAAGAACAAACGAGCTATTGCAGCTCAAGTGAGTATCGGCAGCGCGCAAAATATTTTTGAATGATTGTCAAAACAGCGCCTGCTGATCTTATCTTTTTGATCCTTCTTTTCGGACTTTCAACTTCATTTTCCCTCACAAGACTGTGGGCAAAGAAGGCCACCAAATCATCTTCGTAGAGAACTGATGGACAACCCAGAAAACCACGGAGTCCAGTCGACTCTAGGGCTTTGAACATTTGAACCATGCCCTCATCAGGAAAACTCAGAACTGATTCAAAGTTCACTTGAAGAGCATTCTGAATCAATGAGCCATTTCTGTTGGATGATCGAAGAAAATAATTACTCCGAGAATGCAAAGATAATCTGCAAAAGCAAGAACACTAGAAAACACTAGAGTATTTTTGTGCAAGGTAAATGTTAGAGATTATCGAAAAGACGCGTAAAAGAAAGAAAGGAATATGAAACGGTACGAGTAACAATGTAGATGTGACGTTTCGTATGATGACAACACATGTGTCAATCATCCGATGGCACAATCAGTTTTGAAAATATTTTGACAAGATTTTGAATTTTAACCACGAGGGTTAAAAGGTAAAAAGAAGCGCCATTTAAAAACACGTCACAACCGTTGATCTTTTGATGTATCAGCTGGGGTACTATCAGATCTGATCACATATTAGTGTCAACTGTATATACGTGAAATCTGAATAGATTCAGATCTCACGCATTCAGCTGACTCATCACTTATTAACTCAGATCTGTTATCCTCCCTAATGTCAGGCCTCGTGCTCAATCAGAGTAAAACCACATAAAACACAGTAGCGGAAGCAATAAAATAGTTGCTAAATTTTTCGCTTTTGGCCTGACTCAGAAATCATAAGTTAAAATACACTGATATTCAAAATATTGGTTTTACAATATCAAACAACGATACAACATAGAGTGACCCTCAATCAACAACATAGATACAATACAGCATAACAAAAAATATTATATGTATCTACTACATATAACTGGAACACTCTATCCACCTCCCGGGGCACTACCAGCTGGATCAACTCCACGACCCGCGGAGAAACCATGGTAACCTGAAAACACACACAGGCAACAAACACCAGCCCCAGAGGGACACGGGGTCAAACCCCAGTACGGAGAGCAACTGAAAAATAGCCGTTAAATAGCAATAGATAAAATGCGAATGATATGCGTGAGAACAAGGCTACAACCGAAGACAGGGAGCCAAAGGATCTCAAAGAACTGCTCAACAACTGATATCCCATCAACTGGAAGATAGTGGACATGGTGTGTGAGTATATGAGAGATACCCACTCGTCTCAGCACAGGGCACCAGATGCAAAACACAGCTCAACCTACTGTTGCCCAACTCATGAGATGTGGGAGCTACCCACTCTGCTCATAGTGGCTAACAGATCACAGCAGGGAGATGAGGTATATGGGAGTTACCCGCTCGTCCTCTAAACAAGCATCCTGGTACACACATATCAATACAACAAGGCAAGGCTATTAAGATCTGAGTTCAACATGAATAATGCGTGTATGCAATGCAACAGCTTGCAAGAAATAACACAACAGAGGCAAGCAACACAGCACAGAGGCACACACAGCACACATAATATCCTTGTCAGATTCAACGCTGTAAGACAAGCTCACATCCGTACCTCAATCTGAGCTACAATTACCACAAACGAAGTCCCGATCAAGCAGATCTGAAACCTGTTAACCAAAACACAACGCAGGCTCAGGGACAGTAACACTGAACTTACGAACTGGGAGCTACGAGCTCCACCCAGCTCTATCCTACCTCTCTAACTCAATCAACAGCTCTAAACAAAGCACAAGGTAGGAACTAACACTTACCCAACAAGCTACCTGAAATGCCAAAGCGATTCCACGCTTATGCTAACAGACTACACAGAAGATCTTCCCTCGCGATCCTCTTCCAGCTTAACGCAAGCCTCTAGAAATGGTACCAAACGAAGCGCCTTAGCAAGAGGAGTCCAGCGGTAACACTCTCACTTCAGTCGGAGCTGTCTACCGCCGGAAATCGAAGAAGATAAGGTTCGGTGTACAGTAGCTATGGTATCGCGACAGAGTTATCTTTCGAGAAATATTTCATAGTGTCGGGAAGAGATAATGGCAATACTAAAGTTAAAGTCCTCAATATAAACTACTAAGTCTCCCAGATCTGCCAGACGACAGTCACCGACAACTTAAGATCCAAAGCTGATCCCAACTCAGATCTGAGTAACACTCCAGATCTGGACTCTGAGCTAAAACATATTTGGAACTTATTCAAACGACATCGCACCAAGGACCGCTCGATAAGGTTCGGTGTACAGTAGCTATGGTATCGCGACAGAGTTATCTTTCGAGAAATATTTCATAGTGTCGGGAAGAGATAATGGCAATACTAAAGTTAAAGTCCTCAATATAAACTACTAAGTCTCCCAGATCTGCCAGACGACAGTCACCGACAACTTAAGATCCAAAGCTGATCCCAACTCAGATCTGAGTAACACTCCAGATCTGGACTCTGAGCTAAAACATATTTGGAACTTATTCAAACGACATCGCACCAAGGACCGCTCGCTCGCTGGGACACATCACCCCGTTACTAACATCTGGATCGCTAAACGGCGTCGCATCGCTCCTACTACGACACTCAGATCTGACTCACAAAACCCGATCAAATCTGAAAGCCACTGGACCGCACCGGTCTACCCCAAAACACAAACCGGGACTACGAACCGGATCTGTCCATGCACAACTAACAACGCGCACATACTCAAATTTGGATCCTTTCCAAATGACAATGTTTCGTTACCCGCGCGATATATTCCACCTCTGCGCCCAGAATAACGCGCGACTACCAGAGCTGATTACATGATCTAAATACAGTTGACCCACATTGACCAACGCTCAAGTTTGATTCCTACTCCGCAAAATCTCTAACTTTCCAGAGCTGTTCTAAGCGCCATTACGGACCCGATAGATTCACCAAGCATACCAGATCAAAGCTGGCTCATCCCAGATATATTCGAACCAAATCTGGTCTATGCTGAACCCAATTAATTAACTCAATTAATCCCATAATCTTTCGGGTCTCACATTCCTCCCCCACTAAAATAAGATTTCGTCCTCGAAATCAAACAATAACTCCAGATCTGAGCAAAACTTCCAGAAAACGACCAACACTGGAAAAAACGCTGTACACAAACTAACAGTAGCACTCCAACACCCAAAGAGAAGCTACTAAACAAGAGTTCAAGAGAACTGGAACAAACAACAAACAAAACGCAACATCCATTCAAACAGATGTGGGCACTCGCGTTGCATTTTCTCTTCCAGCTCCCACGTAGCTTCTTCTCTACCATGTTTGCTCCACTGAACCATCACCAAGGGAATGGTCTTGTTCCTCAGCTATTTCTCTTTTCTGACCAAGATCTGCAAGGGATACTCCACATAACTCAAAGTCCGATCTAACTCCACCTCGTCAGTTCTCAACACATGCGAAGGATCTGGCTCATACTTCCTCAACATAGACACATGAAAAACATCATGTAAGGAGGACAGATCTACGGCAACAACAGCCGATAAGCCAAAGGACCAATTCTCTCAACAATCTCATATGGTCCAACATAACGAGGAGCCAATTTTCCCTTGAGACCAAATCTCATAACACTGCGGAAAGGAGAAACTTTCAGAAAAACCAGATCACCAACCTGAAATTCTAAAGGCCGACGCCTCTTGCTCGCATAACTATCTTGGCGATCTTGTGCAGCTTTCATTCGCTGGAGAATCAGATCCACTTGATCTCTCATCTGCTGCACAAATTCTGGAGAAGACAGCTGCTTCTCCCCCACTTCTTCCCAACATATAGGCGATCTGCACTTCCTGCCATACAAAGCTTCAAATGGTGCCATACCAATCGTGACCTGGTAGCTGTTATTGTAAGAAAACTCAACCAAAGACAACGAATTTTTCCAGCTACCACTGAAATCTATCAGAACAGCTCTCAACAATCCTCTAAAATCTGGATAGTTCTCTCAGATGGCCATCTATTTGGGGATGTTACGTTGTGCTCATAGCCAATCTAGTGCCCAAAGTTGTTTGCAAACTCTTCCAAAACCTGGAAATAAACCTCAGATCACAATCTGATATGATAGTCACAGGCACACCATACAAACGCACCACAAACTCTATGTACAGCTTCGCCATATTCTTCAAAGAATAAGTCATGCTGTAGGGAATGAAGTGAGCAGACTTCGACAATCTATCAATAACAACCCGCACAACATCACAACATCTGCTAGAACGAGGCAAATGGGTCACAAAATCCATTGCTATGTGCTCCCAATTCCATTGGGGCACCTCCAGACTGTGCAATAGACCACCAGGTCTCATCCTCTCGACCTTAGTTTGTTGTCAGTTCA
Source organism: Dorcoceras hygrometricum (assembly GCA_001598015.1). NCBI lineage: Eukaryota > Viridiplantae > Streptophyta > Magnoliopsida > Lamiales > Gesneriaceae > Dorcoceras > Dorcoceras hygrometricum. The sequence continues at coordinate 202,862 of KV018135.1, forward strand.
GCCAACGGGCTACAAAAGCTGCAACATCACTCTTCAAACCTGCCCACCAGTAATGCTGCTTCAAGGCATGGTACATCTTCCTTGCACCAGGATGAACACTGTGTCTACTACAGTGCGCCTCTCTCAAGATCTCCTCCTTCAAGTCAATCAGATTTGGCACAATAAACCTGCCACGAAATCTCAAAAAACCATCAGATGAGACAGAATAATCCTCCAACTGTCCATTTCGGGCTTGCCACTTCAGCTCATGGATGTAAGGATCTATTCTTGAGCTGCTCTAATATTTGCAACAATCTGTGGCTCAACTTGGAAAGAAGACACCACAACATAATCCTCACCTGGGTAAAACCGCCAACCAGTAGTGCTTAGATGCTCATGGACCTTCGAAATCTGCAACGAAGCCAGCATCGCCACTTGAGCCTTTCTGCTCAATGCATCAGCAACTACGTTCACTTTCCCAGGCTGATATTGGATCTCACAATCAAAATACTTAAGCATCTCAATCCACCTATGCTGTCTCATGTTCAAATATGACTGAGAAAAGAGATATCAAAGACTCTTGTGGTCTGAATACACCACAAAATTCTCACCATACAGATAGTGGCGCCAAATCTTCAAAGCAAAGACCACTACTGCCAACTCCAAATCGTGAACTGGGTAACGAGTCTCATGCGGTTTCAACTGACGAGAGGCATACGCAATGACTCGACCATTCTGCATCAACACACAACCCAATCCATTCAAGGAAGCATCCGCACAAACCACAAAACCACCTGAACCACACGGAAAATCTAACACAGGCACAGAAGTTAGCTTCTCTTTGAGCAACAGAAAGCTGTTCTCACACTACTCAGTCCAGACAAACCTCTTGTCTTTCTGAGTCAACTGCATCATCGGCTTATCTATACTAGAGAATCCCTCTATAAAACGCCTATAATAGCCAGCCAAACCCAAGAAACTACGAATCTCAGCAACATTCTTGGGGGGCTCCCAGTTAACAACAGCCTCTACCTTACTGGGATCCACAGAAATATTTTCAACTGAAATGACATGACCCAGAAACACAACTCAATCCAACCAAAACTCGTACTTGGAGAACTTAGCATACAGCTGCGAGTCTCGAAGTGTCTGAAGAACCAACTTCAAATGCTCTTTGTGCTGCATCGGAGTGTTAGAGTACACCAAAATGTCATCGATAAACACAATCACAAACGGATCGATGAACTCTCTAAAGAATCGATTCATCAGGTCCATGAAAACTGTGGGGGCATTCGTCAAACCAAAAGGCATAACCAAAAACTCATAATGCCCGTACCTCGTATGAAAAGCAGTTTTTGCAACATCTTGCTCTCGAACGCGCAACTGATGGTACCCCGAATGAAGATCAATCTTATAAAACATAGTTGAACCCTGAAGCTGATCAAACAAGTCATCGATCCTCAAAAAAGGGTACTTATTCTTTACTGTCGCCTTATTCAACTGTCTAAAGTCGATGCACATCCTCATCGACCCGTCCTTCTTCTTTACAAACAAGATAGGCGCTCCACACGGGGACATACTGTCGGGGATCCGGATCCGCCCCCCGGCGAGGCAGCGGAAGAACAAAAGAATAGAGGCCGGGAGACGATCAATACGAAAAACAACAATTCAATAATCGTCATACATAGGGCGTTCAAAACGAATACCTTGCTGGCACTTGTGCCTGGCTCCAACCGGAATTACAAGAACCCGGCTCTTCTCGGTAGATTGCGGTAGATAAATACAATCCGGTCCACGCCAGAACCGAGACTCCTTCGTCAGGCTGAACTAGAAGCACTGACGAATTCTGCACGAACCGATTCTCCTCGTCGAATCGGCCGGAAAGAATTCCGGCGACTCGAGGCGGCGGCGTGTGTAGAGAGGAGGGGAGGCGGCTAGATGTCATCAACATAAAGTACTAGGAACGTCACAGCGCTTTTAACTACCTTTTTATAGACACTGGCTCCTCGGGATTCTTGATGAAACCAAATTCCTTATTGTTTCATCGAATCTCAGGTTCCAACTTCGCGATGCCTGTTTGAGACCGTAGATCGATCTCTGAAGCTTGCATACCTTATGCTCGCTTCCTACAGATGTGAAACCCTCAGGCTGCGTCATATAGATCTCTTCCTTAATGTTTCCATTAAGGAAGGCAGTTTTCACATCCATTTGCCATATCTCATAGTTGTACCATGCGGCTATGGCTAACAAGATTCTAATTGACTTGAACATTGCGACTGGTGAGAAGGTTTCATCATAGTCAACACCTTGCCTTTGAGTGTAACCTTTCGCGACTAGTCGTGCCTTGTAGGTCATTACCTTACCATCAGGCCCAAGTTTCCTCTTGTACATCCATTTGCACCGAATAGGAACGATTCCTTCGGGAGGGTTAATGAGAGTCCAAACTTGGTTAGCATGCATTGAGTCAAACTCAGACTGCATTGCTTCAAGCCATAAGTTAGAATCAGCATTGGAAATTGCCTCCTTGAAAGTTCTTGGATCTGATCCAACAACTTGATCACCTTGATCATCTTCAAGGAGAAAACCATATCTGTCTGGAGCTCTAGGAATCCTTTCGGATCTCCTAGGTGCGACCATTTCTGGTACTGGCTCAGTAGGTGCGGGAGATTCACTTGGTACTTCAGTTGGTTCTCGAACCTCTTCGAGTTCTACTATTCTGCCCTTTCTATCGAGTAGAAGTTCCCTTTCCATAAAGGTGGCATTCCTAGAGACAAACACTTTTGTCTCGCTGGGATAGTAGAAATAGTATCCAATGGAATTCTTTGGATATCCAATGAAGTAGCATAAGATGGATCTCGTATCCAGCTTATCTCCCACTGTCTGCTTCACGTAAGCAGAACATCCCCAAATCCTCATAAATGAGTACTTGGGTGGTTTGCCCATCCATATCTCATACGGAGTTTTGTCCACTGCCTTGGTGTGGACATTGTTCAACAACATGACCGCTGTTTCGAGCGCATAGCTCCAAAACGAGGTCGGAAGCTCAGTGAAGCTCATCATAGATCGAACCATGTCCAACAAGGTCCTATTACGACGCTCCGCTACACCATTGAGCTGTGGTGTGGCTGGAGGGGTCCACTGTGAGAGAATCCCATTCTCTTTCAGATAGTCTTGAAACTCAGTACTTAAGTATTCACCACCTCGATCAGATCGAAGTGCCTTAATACTTTTGCCTAATTGATTTTCTACTTCAGCCTTGAATTCCTTGAACCTTTCAAAGGATTCAGACTTGTACTTCATCAAGTACAAGTACCCGTACCTAGAGTAATCGTCGGTAAAGGTGATGAAGTATGTGTGACCATATTTAGTACCAATACTAAATGGGCCGCATACATCAGTATGGATCAAATCCAATAGGCCTTGGGCACGTTCACCCTTGCCCTTGAAGGGTTGCTTGGTCATTTTCCCTTTTAGACAGGATTCACAAGTCGGTAGGGAGTTTATGTCTGACAGATCAAACAAGTCACTCCTAACTAACTTG
>KV018136.1:901-12687 GCA_001598015.1 Dorcoceras hygrometricum
CAGCGATAGATATCGTCATTTGGACCCGGGCCCGTTGGACCGGCCCAAGTCCATCTTTAAGTCTATTTATTTAGACTTAATGGCTTCATTAACAATATACAACTCACAAGCTCTCATAACCCTAAACCTAATTGCTCCACACGCCGCCTCCTCTCATCTTCCTCGCCGCCGCCGCGCGCCGCCCGCCGCCCGCCGCCGCCGCCCACTTCGTCGGAAATTGTTCCGGCCTAGTTTTTCGAGGAGAATCCGTTCGTGCTGATCTCGTCAGGGCTTCTAGTGCAGCCTGACGAAGGAGTCTCGGATCTGGTCGTGGACCGGATTGGCGATAATCTACAGCAATCTACCGAGAAGAGCCGGATTATTGTAATCACGGTTGGAGCCAGGCACAAGTGCCACCGAGGTAACATGCTAAAACATCCTATGAATGTCGTAGTATGTTATTTGTTTTTCGTATTGATCGCCTCCTGGTTTTCTGTTTATTGTTCTTCCGCTGCCTAGCCGGGGGGCGGATCCGGATCCCCAACATAGACCGCCATTAGAGAGGATAGCATAACGAGTGTCTACTGCTGAGTCTCAATCAGCTATTGAAAAGCATTTTCCCAGCGTGTGAGATTTATTTTTCTGAGAGTTGAGCGTTCACTGTAAAATCTCACACACACAGATTCACTCGCATATTTGAGAGATGTGCGAAATTGATTAGGGAGTGAATCACAAACAAAAATCAGATCCCGTCCAAGCACGAAGACGTCAAACTCTGTGTGTGTAGCCTTTCTCACACAGGCGTAAAACAAGTGATTGAGTGCACGCAGTTGCGGCTGGTGTACATTGGTGTTGCTATGAGTTCACCTGGAGCGAGGCTCGGTGACTCATCTTATAGTGAAACCTTCCTGAAGAAGGAAGAATGGGAGATGTAGGAGATTGAGCTCCGAAATTCCAGAAACAAATATCAGTGTATTGTATTATTTTATTTACTTCCGCATACACATATTTATTTTAGCACGCATACATTTCAGATTGCACACTTGCACAGTAGCAGATTTCTGTGAAACAGAAATCTGCTTGCATTGAGTTTTAAAATTAGGATTCATTTCTGGTGTTTTCCGCATGTTTTTATTACATACCAGATCTGTCTCCGGTGCTCGATTTATGTTCAAGAACCGTGAGCTATTGTAGCTCCTTTTAAGTAGCGCAAAATTTTATTTTCCAGTAGCAGCGCTCGCCTTGTATTAATTTTCTATTTTCGGTCCTAACATCATCCATGTCTCACAACTAAGAAGATATATCGCGGATTCTAGTCATGTTCTCGATGAAGGACCACTTCTTGTGGAAGGGAATTTGACCCAAGGACTGAGCTATGAAGAAGTCCCAATTCGAATCGTGGACAAAAAGGACCAGATTCTTATACGAAGAACAATCCCGTACGTCAAAGTCCAATGGTCCAACCACACCGAAAGAGAAGCCACGTGGGAAATGGAGGAGAAGATGCGTAGTCAATATCCCTATCTTTTCGAGGATCAAAGTGACCAAAGTTTCGAGCACGAAACTTCTTTTAAGGAGGGAGGGATGTGAAAACCCGAAAATTTAGCCCCGGAAATAGAGCCAAAAAAAAAACTCAACTTTTGGTCGAAAATCAGCTTTTGGTCGCAAGTCAGCTTTTGGTCGGTCAAACCAGCTTTTGGATGGTCAAACCAGCTTTTGATCGGTCAAACCAGCTTCTACACAGTCAACTCAGCAGTTTACTCAGCAGCCAACTCATCAGTCAACCCAGCAGTCAACTCAGCTTTGACCACGTAAGAATTCAGATTTTTGGGTAACGAAAACTTCTCCCGCAGATTTCAGCAAGTTCTTCACGCGTACAAAGCAGATTGTTTTCAACCATAATTGCCAATTTAGAGGATTAATGGCCAATTAAGGGATCCAAATCAATTCCTACACTAATGTTTTTGTAACAGCCGTTTTAATGGCCATGAAAGCATGGATTTATGGCCTTAATAACAGACCCTTGATTTACCCATTTCTGCATCTATAAATACCTCGCTATAGCATCAAAGGAGCCACACTTCTCCCAAAATTTTCTCAGAAAAATTACAGTAACTTGCACGTTGAAACCTTGCTCCCTAGTGCACCAGCTTTATACCAGATTTCGTTCAAACTCCAGATTACGCTAAGTGGGTTTTTGCTATTATATTCCGTTGATATATATTATATATTATTCATGTAAAAATTCAGTTTTGAGCCTACTATTCGAGCACTGTTTTAATTCAGATTTCTGCTTCGTTCAAACTCTGTTTTGCACTGATTTTTGCTGTCGTAATATGGGTCTACGAAATATTCCGTACTCTGGGTTACGTGATGAAACCACATGGCCTCGATCTCTTAGAGGAGTAAAAATTAGGGACTGATCAGTAAACCATAGACACGAAGTAATTATCAGTGCTATATGCCATGCTTCTGTTAAGCTCTGTTATGCTCTGTTATGCTCTGTTAAGCTCTGTTTATGCTCTGTTATGCTCTGTTATACTCTGTGCTGAGATCTGTTATCTCAGTATATGTATATGAATATTTGTTATGCTCGAATGGTATCCCCCACTTGCTGAGTGTTTCCCCAAACACTCACCCCTTACTTCTCCACCCAGATAAGAACGAAGAGTAGGTAGAAGAACAAGAACAAGAGCTGTTTTGGGGCTGGTGAAGATTCAGTTTCTGTTGATGTATTTATTTTTCGCTTCCGCAATTTCTCCGATATTAATGTAAATTATTTATTTTTCGCTTCCGCACTCTGTTATTCAGATTTCGATTTTCAGATGTAAAAACGATTATATTTCGATTATTAATAGACTGGTTTGAGTTATGCTATGATGACTTAATATTTTACAATTTTATAATTATTTAATATTGTCGATGTCATGAATCTCGATCTTGGGACGTGACACTTATAAACTTAGAATTCTTAATATAATATGAAAATCCAAATCGGTCAGGCTTTGGTACGGAGATCAGAGTTTCCATTAACCAACCCGTACCCAGTAGGAACCATAATTCAATACTCGTATATCAGAGACATTTGTTTTTAAACGAGGAAAGTGGATTTTGTTTTGGAGTTTTTATGAGGAGGTGGATTTGGTAGTAATGACGTAACCAAACAAACTGATCCATTAGAGGTGGTATACATTATTATATTGTTTATGTTTATATCATTTTTCAGTTATTGATATCTTATGATTTTAACGAAAATTTTAACATGTATGTACTAATGCCAAGCATGTCATAAATTGCAATTCCTTTGTAGACCAATTAGGAAGGAGAAGAAAGTGAGAAGGAGTCGGTATAATTAGATGGTTAGTATTAATTGTTGGTTATTGGATGTTTAAATATTAAATCAATTGATTAGATCCATTTATTGTTTTAGTAATTTCATTTACCTATAAATATATTTGTAATTTTCTTTGTAAATACACACAAAAATATACACATTCTCTCTTATTTTAATTCTTTTTAAATTAAGGAAATTATAGAGAAATAATAATTTCCTATTAAGTAAAATTAAAGAGTTTATTTGGAGCAATTAAGAAGCAAATGCAATATTCAAGTATATTATCAAGATAATTATTAAATTTATTTTGTTAATGTTCTTTTTAATTTATAACATATTATCATCATGATCACTCAATTGTTTTTATATATTTAAACATATAATATTATGTTATTATATAAAAGGAGTCATTGACATCTTATTATAATAACGTGATATGATTTACAAATATTTATCGTTTATTATTATATTTCTGTATAATATCATATTATTAAGGAGTCACTGACACCGCATTATAATAGCGTGATATGATTTACAAAATTATATTGTTCATTATTTCATAATTAATGTATATATCATATTATTATATAAAGGAGGCCATGCCACCTCAAAATAATAATGTGATGTTATTTAACTATGATTACCATTATATGCATCACATTAGAACCCTAAAATTATGTAATTACATTCCTATATTTTTAAGATAAAATTATTGTATTTGTCTTTCGCAAAACGGATATATTTTAATGACTAGTAACAGATATAATCGGTTAGATTTTATTCTATAAATATGTTGTTCTCTAAAACATTCATTCATCCCACTATTACACTTCTCTATCAAATTTTCTTTACAAACTTTATTTTTCTTATTACAAAAGAAGAAGATGATGATGCTTCATCCAAAAATAATTTTTATAATTTTGATCATTATACTCACTAGTCTTGTATTTATCGGTGAGTATCCGCCTCACATTTTTTCCTTATTTCGAACCATGCTTGTATTCATAGTTTATCCATTGTTTTGCATTGTCATACTAATTGATCTTAACTAATAAAATGTATTTCTTTTTACAAAGCACCACCATGTCGAATTTGATAAAACTCGAATTTCTTGCTCTTGACATTACTGGAAAAAACTTTAATATGTCAACGACTCTCGATGTCGAAATGCATCTTGAATCATCTTTTTACAAAGCACCACCATGTCGAATTTGATAAAACTCGAATTTCTTGCTACTTGACATTACTGGAAAAAATTATATGTCAACGACTCTCGATGTCGAAATGCATCTTGAATCATTGGGTTTAAGTGAAACCATTAAAAATAATGCCTCGTCATCGCAAGAAAAGACAAAAACTATGATATTCTTACGTCGAAATCTTGATGAGGGGTTGAAATATAAATATCTCACTGAAAAGAATCTCATGGCTTTATGGCAAGGATTAAAAGAACGATTTGAACACATAAGGGAAGCTATACTTTCGACCGCCCTTGATGAATGATATTCACTAAGATTCTAAGATTTCAGGAAGATCAGCGATTATAATTCGGCTATGTACCGTATAGTCTCGCAATAGAAATTTGTGGGCATGAGGTCACAGAATCGGAAATGGTTGAAAAAACATTTTTCACTTTTCACGCATCAATATAACTCTACAACAGCAATATAGAGTGCGTGGATTTGCGAGATATTTTGAACTCATCGCATGTCTTCTTGTGGCAGAAAAGAACAACGAGCTACTAATGAGAAATCACCAATCCCAACCTACTGGATCAACGGTATTTCCAGAAGTAAATGTCGTAATTCAGAATGAAAGAAACCAAAATCAAATTCATGGACAAGATTTTGGTCGTGACAGAGGTCGGGTCATGGACGTGGACGTGGACGTGGAAATAGCTAAGGTGGCAGTGGACGCAGTCATGGTTTTGAAAATAATAGAGGTAGTTACTTCAATAACCCATCTAAAAAGGAAGCCACGAACCACCCACAAAAGAGGCAGCATGGGAACATGAGTACATATGAAAATCACTCAAAAATATTTGAAACTTCTTGTTTTAGATGCGGCACTAATGGGCACTGATCTCGTATTTGTCGAGCCCCGGAGCATATTTGTAAGCTCTATAAAGAATCAATAAAGTGAAAATAAAAGGAGACTAATTTCACTAAACATAGTGACCGCCTGAGTGATTCGACTCATTTTGATGCTACTGATTTTCTGATTGATTTATCTGAAAATGATCAGTTCAATGGTGAGATATAAATGTAACAGTTTTCATATATTTTTATGATATTTTTTATGTTTTCTAATTGCATATGCTAAATTATATTTTATTGTTTAATGTGAAAAAATGCTAGGAACAAAGCTATTCAAGCAAATAATCCCATGCAAGTTTTCATACCTTGATAGTGGTATAACACATACTATTCTCCGAGATAAAAGATATTTATTGGAAATAAATCAACAAAAATGATGGTAAATACTATATCGGATCCTGTAGACTTGATTGAAGGTTCTGGTAAATATTAGTTTTTGTTACCTAATGGTACAAAATTTATGATAACTGATGCTCTGTTTTCACCACAATTGAAAAGGAATTTGTTGAGTTTTAATGATAATATTTCCATGGGTATGATACTCAGTCAATGACTGAAGGAAATGAGAAAATATATGTCTTACCACATATAAATCAGGAAAGAAATATGTAGTTGAAAAACTACCGATTCTCCCTACTGATTGCATTATATGCATATTAGACCAATCGAATCAAACATGGTAGTTCAAAATTCTACGATATTAATCACTTGGCATGATCGATTGGGACATCCTGGAGTACTATAGAACATACACATGACCATCCACTAGACCAGAAGATATTTCAAGCTAATAAGTTTCAATATAAAGCATGTTCTCTTGGGAAACTTATTATAAGGCCATCACCAGCCAAGATAAGAACTGAATCACCCATGTTTCTTGAACGTATTCAGGGTGATATTTGTGTGCCAATTCATCCACCATGTGGACCATTTCGATACTTATGATATTGATAGATGCCTCCAGCAGATGGTCACATGTATGTTTATTATCAACTCAAAATGTGGCGTTTTCAAGATTACTTGCTCAAATAATAAAATTACGAGCTCAATTTCCTGATTATACAATCAAGAATATTAGACTCGATAATGCTGGTGAATTTACTTCCAAAACTTTCAAGGATTATTGCATGTCGGTGGGAATTACTGTTGAGCATCCTATTGCTCATGTATATACACAAAATTGTTTAGCTGAATCATTGATCAAACGTTTACAACTGATTGCTAGACCAATGATTATGAAAACAAAACTTCCTATTTCCACATGGGGACATGCAATTTTACATGCTGCTGCATTAATTCGCATTAGACCAAGTGCATATCATAAATACTCACCATTGCAGCTTGCATTTGGTAAAGAACCAGATATTTCTCATCTCAGAATATTTGGATGCACGGTATATGTACCTATTACACCGCCTCAACTAACCAAAATGGGACCTCAAAGAAAGATCGGAATTTATATTGGTTATGATAGTTCATCAATAATTTGATATCTTGAACCTCAGACAGGCGACGTATTCACTGCATGATTTGCTGATTGTCACTTTGATGAGAATACATTCGAAATGTTAGGGGGAGAAAAGAAACATGTAGAAAAAGAGATTACATGGTATGTACCATCATTGTTATATCTGGATCCCAGAAATAAACAATGTGATGAAGAAGTACAACAAATTGTGCATTTCCAACGAATAGCAAATCAAATACCAGATGCATTTGTAGACACAAAAGGAGTAACTAAATCGCATATACATGCTATAAATTTTCCTGCTCGAATTGAAATTCCGAAGAAACAAAATGAGAACAAAGACGTTCATGATGTCATAACACGCCTGAAGCGTGGAAGACCAATCGATTCCAAGGATAAAAATTCTCAAAAAAGAAAATGTATAGAGAAACATGATGATCATAAAATCGTGAATGATGTTCCATCAGAAAAACATGATGATGAAAATGTTCCGTTGAAACCCCAAAATGATGAGAATCATGAAATCTCTATCAATTATATTAATACTAGAGAAATATGGAACTGAAATGATATGAAAGAAATTGATGATATATTTTATTACAATGTGGCATTTGACATCATAAACGAGAATGAAGATCATGAACCAAAATCTTTTGGTGAATGTAAAAATGGACAGGACTGGATAAAATGGAAAGACGTCATTCATGTGGAGTTAGATTCACTAAATAAACGTAATGTTTTTGGACCTATAGTCCTTACACCTGAAGGTGTAAAACCTGTTGGATACAAATGGATTTTCATTCGAAAACGAAATGAGAACAAGTAGTGAGATATAAAGCTCGCTTTGTTGCACAAGGTTTTTCTCAAAGTCCTGGAATTGATTACGAAGAAACGTATTCTTCAGTTATGGGTGCAATTACATTTCGGTATTTAATTAGTTTGGCAGTATCTGAAAATCTTGAAATGCGTCTCATGGATGTTGTTATAGCTTACTTATACGGATCGATTGATATGATATATATATGAAATACCTGAAGGATTTAAGATTCCTGAAGCACAAAGTTCGAAACCCAAAGAATGTTATTCTGTAAAATTACAAAGATCATTATATGAGATGAACCGTACTCTAGAAATTCTTTTTTTTTGAAATAAAATGCGGAATTAAAATACTTTAAAGTATATAAATTTCAACCATTAAAATCTTACCTCAACATACTGTAAAGGCATAAATAAATAAATATCTCAAAATCAAATCATTCATTCGGCTTAAAATCAGAGTAAGTAAAATGTTGCGGAATATGAAAATGTCTGATAAAGTAAAAGCATCTGAAGTGGTCACGGGGTAACAGCCGCAGCTGGCGATCAGAGGTCCTCACCACCAGTCGGAACAAAATCAACTGAAAGATCACCTGCACCATTTAAATCTAGTGAGCCTAAAGTCCCAACATGCTCTATCTGATAATAACAAAGTACATATAATAAAATCGCATGCAAGCACATAATTATCGTAAAATAAATTAAAAGCATGCATGCATGAATGATCGTAAATCATGACTCAAAAAGTAGTCGTAACAGTGCATTGTAGTATATCATGACATAATGAGGCATGGACATAACGTAAAAGTCATGCGAGTCGTATCCATGATGTGTGGCCATTATAAATTAACGATTAATCAATCATAAAAACCAACGTACACGGCGATGCGGTTCACCCTATCTTTCTCGGAATTCCCAACACTTCTATGCTACCACTTCACCATGTCGTGAACACATGGATCCATAAACTCATTATAACATTAACAGAGTTTCATCGAGCCAGGTATCCCGATTCCGCTCATCATTACATGTCACAAACCACTTCAATCCCTCAAAATATTTTCTTTTCTTTCATGCCTTAACATTTCATAAAGATTTCATGATACGTGTACGTCATAAAATATGAAGCTTAATAGGTTTAACCCGTCAATATATATTTAATATTTCTTTAAACATTAACATACCCATATGCGTCGTAAAATACTATATATATAATTATATATATATTCACGGACTTCTACATTTTCTCCTCCAGGTCAAGGATTGGTTCAAGGTGCCTGACCCACTAATTCTAAGCCCAAAAGCCTAGACTTAACCTCAAAATGAAACTTAACCCTAAACATGACTTGACCCATTAAACTTTAAAATTAGACTTTAAAAATTTATAAAATACTGTAACTGTTAAGACAAAATTTATAAGTTTTGGTGATAAGAAAATAAGACTGAAAACTGTTCATAAGTATTCGCAGAGGATAACAGAAGGGAACTTTTCAGATTCCATGACGTCATGCCATTGAATTGAAGATTTCAGATTTGAGAGTTCTAAGCTAAGTTGCGTTGACATCTGAGTTGACTATTTGGGAATTGATCAGATATCGAGTCAAGTATCCAGTTATCGTGTTGAGGAATTCAGAGTTAAGTTCAAGATATCGAGTTATTTGAGTAATCGATTTTATCAGTTATTGGGACAATATTTCATATTTGAAGAGACTCAGACTTGATTCAGAAGCTACAGTAAGAGATATATTTTTAGAGCAAAGTATTCAGACATGATTTAGATCTCTCAGTAACAAATTTCGTTATATTGACTCAGGTGGTATTATTCAGATTTGAGAGTATAAACAGACTCTACACAAGTTACTTCAGATATCAGCATTTCAGATATCGTTACAGAGCAAGCAGAGTTCATCAGATTTGAGGTTATCAGAATTGTTTGATTCAGAATTAGGAACAGTGTACTTTCAGATGTCGCTATCATTTCAGTTTTTACAAGGTTACAGAGATATTTCAGATATGATGGCAAAACAAAAAGAGAGTCCATAGCACTTCACGAAAGGAAAATACTTCAGACTTCTCTATCAAACATATTTGAGCTTCGAACCACCTCAGATGTTATAAAAGGATTATTTGAGGAAAATCAACGGTCACGATTTAATCGTATAAAATCCTGGAATTAAGGAGACAAGATCAGAACTATTTTGGGTAAAAAATCGCACAGTACGCAGAGTGCTTGATACGATGATTACCAGCTTTGGTATGTAAGTCAATTTAGCCCTAACAAGCGCAGTTTAACTTTTGCAATGGTATTAATGGAGCATTAAATGTTATGATAAGATGAAGATATGCAAGGAGCTTATCTCTACTGGCTACATTTATTGACCGTTGAAGACAAAGAGTATAAAAGGCTGAAGAATTAAAATGAAGAAGTCTTCTGCTCCTCTTTGCTATCAGTGATTCACAACGCTTATTCTTTGTCATCAAAAAGCTCTCAAATATCCATTGGAACGTTTAATTGCAAAAAATATTCTAAGTCCAAGATTACAACTCGAAGAACATTCAAGTTCTGCCTTCATAGTTCTTAACCTTCGAGTTATCTTCTGGTTTACATTTGTAAACAGTTCTTGTTGATAAAAAAAAACAGAAGTCTACAGTACTCAATAGTATCGCATTTCGTTGTTATATCCATTTTTGAGTCTGTAACGAACTTGCTTTGTGAAGCAGTTCAAGAAATCAAGTTGTTTGTAATCAGCAGTGTATCTCCGTTAGTTGGAAATTGTTAGGAGTTCATCTTGAGCAAGGCTCGGTGACCCGATGTAGACAGAAGTTGTGTGCATCAAATTTCTTCTAGTGGAACCTTCCCGAAAAGGAAGAAGGGGAGACGTAGTTGATATCCGAACTTTCGGAAACAAATCTCTGAACTCTATACTTTTACTTATTGCATTTATTTACATTTGCACTGCTCACTGATTAATTGGCTTATTTCCGCACAACTACTGTTAGTCGAGAAATCAGATTTGGAACTGAGATACCTCAGATCTGGTAACACAGATCTGAGTTTAGCAAGGCGCTTGTAAAATTTGTTTTTAAGGTTTCGAAAATTAAAATCCTAGGAGTTCATGTGTGAGGACTAGAAATCTGTTAAGTAAGATTTAATGGTTAATCAGATTTTGAATTAAGATTTGTCACGGAAATCGTGATTGCTGGGTGCTCAGATTTAGACGTAGAGTGATCAACTGTGAGAAGTTGGTGATTGAGTGAAATCTGCGTCAAATTTGGAGTTCAGTAGTTGCATTTTCCTATCGGGAAGTGATTCCAGTGCTAATTCAGATTTGAGGTTCATCGCTGGGAAAAGATAGGCCATGTCAGGCCCCGTGCTAATTTCTCAATAAAATAGCACAATAAATCACGTAATCGCGAAAGCATAAAACAGGGCTTAAAAATTTTTCGAATTAGTTTGGGCCTGAACTCAAAACATACATTCAAAATATCATACTCAAAATACGAGTTAACTCAAACTCATACAATACAGGTAACAATAATATCTCAAATCAGAAATAGATCCCCAAATACAAGAAATACGGGGCATCCCCCGGCTCAATACATATCATAATATAACTGGGACTCAAGGGAAAGGGGATCGACCAGCTGGCGCTCCACTCGATCCAGTCTGGTTACCTGAAAATCCTGCAAATGGGTAACAGAGACCCAAACAACACAAAGGCAGGAAAACAAATACGAGGTCAAGCCTCAGTACGAAGAGCTCTAAATAAACAGCGACTCATAAACATGCAGTATCTAAAGTCATGAGATGCATGAGGCTATCAAGGAAATCGGATATCAAGACCAGCATATCAACTGGCAATCAAATCGGTCGAGCCTCTATACCCACACAGTAAAAATCAACCGAGGGGAAATCATCGGTCCGTGATATTCCAGGCCCGTCAGCCCATCACAGCTCGGTGGTATTCCGATACGACAACACAGTCGATCACCACTCCGATGATAGCGTTGGACCATTCCGCACAACTCAACAGTCTGCCGGTCACAACGTGGCTCTAAATCAGGTCATCAATCAAACAATCTGGCTCAAGAT
>KV018136.1:17383-32171 GCA_001598015.1 Dorcoceras hygrometricum
TTGTTAATCATTATACAACACAATGAAAGTAAAGAATGCCATAAATAAATGCAAATATCATATATAAAGATTGTCATATACAAGAGTCTATAAACCCACACGCCACAAGTTGGCTAGTTGGGCATCTACTCTAACAGTAGATGCGTCACAAAATCCATCGCTATGTGCTCCCAGTTCCATTGGGGCACTTCCAAACTCTGCAACAGACCACCACGTCCCAACACAATGAAAGTAAAGAATGCCATAAATAAATGCAAATATCATATATAAAGATTGTCATATACAAGAGTCTATAAACCCACACGCCACAAGTTGGCTAGTTGGGCATCTACTCTAACAGTAGATGCGTCACAAAATCCATCGCTATGTGCTCCCAGTTCCATTGGGGCACTTCCAAACTCTGCAACAGACCACCAGGTCTCATCCTCTCGGCCTTAACCATCTGACAGTTCAAGTAATGAGCGACAAAACCAGCAAATTCGCTCTTCAGGCCAGCCCACCAGAAGTGCGGCTTCAAATAGACCCGGCCACGGGCCGGTTCCGGGTCCGACCCGCCGGTTTCGTGTCGGGAAAACCTGGAACCGGAACCGGAACCGTGAGAACCGGTTCCGGTCTGGTACAGGGTTTATTAAATTTTTTTTTTTTAAAAAAATTGAATTTCGTAAAAAAAAAAATAAAAAAAAATTAATTCGTTTTTTTTAAAGGAATTTCGTTTGTTTTAAAAAAGGTATTTTTATTATTTACTTTAATATTGGAATTTTGAATTTTGAAATTCGAATTTCGAATCGAATTTTGATTTGAGAATTTTATTTTTAATTAATTCGAATTTTAATTTATAGTTTTAATGTGAATTTTTGAATTTTGAATTCGAATCTTAATTTGTGTTGGAATTCGAATTTGAATTTAAAAAAATAACAATTGAGACTTGAATTTGAAATTTAAGTGTAAATAATTTCAAAAATAAATATAATTGTATAACAATACAAAAGAAGTTAAAATTACAATAAAAAGTAAAGACGAATTAAGTGGGAAAATTCATCTAATTACTTGTGCCTCCTCCAATTGTTATTCCAGAAGTGTTCTCGGTGTCTTCGTCATCGTTTTTCTCGTTTTGGCTATCTTGTGTTCTTGAGGCAGCTCTCGACCAATCGTTAATAAGACATTGTGCTTTCAAATTCTTCGATCTAATAGTATATCTCCTCTCGTCCAACGTGTTGCCGCCCATTCTAAACATTTGCTCCACTGCAACTGTGGAAACAGGACATGCAAGAATCTCATTTGCCATTATAGACAAAATGGGATATACTTGCGTCTTTTGACACCACCATCTCAGCAAGTCGAACGTCTCCTCGTCTGCATCACTAAAATCAAATGTAGTGGTTAAATAATTCTCTAATTCCAGATTGGAATTTGAGGATCCTCGTGGACGTTCCGTCCTATCACGAACTAAAGATTTTTAAGATAATACAAATTAATCAAATGCTCTCAATTAAATGATAAAACGAAACTTTTATAGTTTATAAAAAAATATTAGTACATGTTTATAATAGTAATATATTTGAGACAATGACATGAGACGTTTTTGAATAAGTTATTATAATATTGCGTTTTACATGAAAAATATTTGAAAACTTTACTTGTTAAATATTTGAAAGAGTGAAAGGGTAAATGTAAATATTAATTAAAATAATCAATATAGTTAATTGAGGTGTTTAGGATAGTACAAATAAATCAAATCTTCACAATTTTATGATAATTGATACATTTATATTTTAAAACCGGTAGTAGTTTTGTAGAAGCAAGGAGTTG
This sequence comes from Dorcoceras hygrometricum, assembly GCA_001598015.1. Taxonomy (NCBI): domain Eukaryota; kingdom Viridiplantae; phylum Streptophyta; class Magnoliopsida; order Lamiales; family Gesneriaceae; genus Dorcoceras; species Dorcoceras hygrometricum. The sequence continues at coordinate 19,193 of KV018136.1, forward strand.
CTTTAGTGGGTGGTACTCTTGCTTTACATTTCGGTGGCCTGTGTTCGAATCCATGCAACAACAAGAATATTATTTTTAAAAAAGTGCGACCCGCCGGGCCGGTTCCGGGTCGAACCCGGCGGGTCCACGGGTTGCGATATCCGTAACCCTTAACCAGCCCGTATCTCTATGGTTCCGGGTCAAAACCCCTTGACCCGGTTAATCGGCCCGTTGCCCCGGTTCGGGTCCGGTTTGGGCTAAACCGGCCCGTGACCAGGTCTAGCTTCAAAGCATGGTACATTTTCCGTGCACCTGAACACTGTGTCTACTGCAGTGCGCTTCCCGAAGGATCTCCTCCTTCAAATCAATGAGGTTAGGCACAACCAGCCTGCCACGAAACCTCAAGCAACCATCAGAAGAAACAGAATAGTCCTCAAGTTCTTCAGCCCTGACCTTCAACTTCAACTCGTGGATGGAAGGATCAGTCCTTTGAGCTGCTCGAATAGTCGAAAAAATCTGTGGCTCCACTTGGAAGGAAGAAACCACAACACAATCCTCAGCCGGGTAGAATCTCCAACCAGTAGTGTTAAGATGCTCCTGATCCTTAGAAATATACAACGAAGCAAGCATCTCACTAGCCTTCCTGCTCAAAGCATCGGCCACTACATTCAATTTCCCAGGCTGATACTTGATCTCGCAATCAAAGTCCTTTAGCAGCTCCATCCAACGACGCTATCTCATATTCAAGTCAGGCTGCGAAAACAGATACTGCAAACTCTTGTGGTCCGAGTACACCACAAATTGTTCACCGTACAGGTAATGACGCCAGATCTTCAACGCAAAGACCACGGCTGGACTGGATAACGAGTCTCATGCGGTTTCAATTGCCGCGAGGCATACGCAATGACTCGACCATTCTGCATCAAAACACAACCCAGCCCATTGAGCGAAGCGTCAGAACAAACAACGAAACCACCTGATCCGGACGGCAGAGCCAACACAGGTGCAGTAGTCAGCTTCTCCTTCAGCAATTGAAATGCATTCTCGCATTGCTCAGTCCACACAAACCGCTTTTCCTTCTGAGTCAATTGAGTCATTGGCTTTGCTATGCTAGAAAATCCCTCAATGAAACGACGATAATAGCCAGCCAGACCCAAGAAAATGACGCGATCCAACCAAAACTCGCACTTGGAGAATTTAGCATACAACTGCTGTTCTCTCAACCTCTGAAGGACAACCCTCAAGTGCTCCTTATGCTCCAAAGGAGTCTTAGAATATACCAAGATGTCGTCAATGAACACGATTACGAACTGATCAATGAACTCTCAGAAGACTCGGTTCATCAGATCCATAAAGACTGTAGGTGCGTTGGTCAGCCCAAACGGCATCACCAGAAACTCAAAATGTACCCTGAACGAAGATCTTTGCGACATCTTGATCTCTTACCCTCAGCTGAGGGTACCCTGAACGAAGATCAATCTTCGAATACACCACAGAACCTTGCAGCTGATCAAACAGATCATCGATCCTCGGCAATGGGTACTTGTTCTTGACTGTGGCTTTATTCAACTGGCGGAAATCAATGCACATCCGCATAGAGCCATCCTTCTTCTTCACAAACAAAATGGGCGCTCCCCACGGCGACATGCTAGGTCTAATGAAACCTTTATCCAAGAGATCTCTCAACTGATCCTTGAGTTTTTTCAACTCTGCTGGCACCAACCGATACGGAGCTCTAGAAATCGGGGCGGTACCGGGCACCAACTCGATACTGAAGTCGATCTCACGCCTCGGAGGGAATCCAAGAATCTCATCTGGAAACACGTCGGGAAACTCTCGGACGATCGGGACATCGCTTAACTCTAAACGCGGCTCTTGGGAAACGTCAAGCGCGTAAATCATGAATCCAGCATTATCCAACGATAGCAGGCAAAACATCTCCATGGCAGACACCAGTGGAATCTTCGAGCGCGAATCAGCACCGTAGAAATCCCACTTCTCACCCGAATCAGGGCGAAACCTCACCACACCATGGAAGCAATCAACCGTAGCCTTATAGCTAGATAATACATCCATTCCCAAGATGCAATCAAAAAAATCTCTAATTCCCAAAACTATCAAATTGGTCACTAAAACATGCTCATCAGACCTAATCACACAATGGGGAAGATATCAACCCACGCTCATGCACAAACAGCTCAGGAATAAAGGAGTGTGATGCTCCAGTGTCAATCAATAATCGTGCAGGAAACCAAATTTAAAGCATGTACTTGCAATATATATACCAGGTGTCTCCTCAGCCTGCTCTCTCGTCAAGGTATCCACCTGGGCCGACTGCGAAGGAACCAAAGATTGTCCCCTCAACAAAGGACACACTCTAGCAAAATGTCCCGGTTGACCATAACGATGGCAAGAACCTCGAACTCCATGACACTACGAAGTCTCATGCTTCCCTCAGCACTGTTCACAGAACATACTGCCAGAACTATTGCCACCAGAACTCACAGAACCAGAGGAACTCGAATGAGATCGCTTCTTAAACTGTTTTCCTCGGGGCCTAAACCTCTGAATATTTGATGGCTGCGACCCTGGAGGAGACTGAAACGGTTGCGACACGTCTTGCACAGGCTGAAAAATGCGTACCGTCGTCGGCTGAAATCTCACTAGAACTAACTCCATCTCGCCTATCTGTCTCGACACATCCTCAACCCTTGCCTGCCTCTCATGACGACGCAAAGGTTCATTCTGTTGAATACCCTCATCACTAGCCGAGGCCCTAGACTCCTCAGCGGAACGTCTAGCAGTCCTACCTCTACCTCTCCTCGGCGGCATCTAAACAATCTCAGGTTAGTATCTCACAATAGATATAACATCAAGGCAGATAATAATCACGTAAGCCACAGAGTCAATCAAAAATCAAATCAAAACTCTGTGCCTAGACTCGAGTGTGATCAAAGGAAATCGAGCTTATCCCAATTTAAGCTCTGATACCAAAAATGTCAGGCCCCGTGCTAATTTCTCAATAAAATAGCACAATAAATCACATAATCGCGAAAGCATAAAACAGGGCTTAAAAATTTTTCGAAATAGTTTGGGCCTGAACTCAAAACATACATTCAAAATATCATACTCAAAATACGAGTTAACTCAAACTCATACAATACAGGTAACAACAATATCTCAAATCAGAAATAGATCCCCAAATACAAGAAACACGGGGCATCCCCCGGCTCAATACATATCATAATATAACTGGGACTCAAGGGAAAGGGGATCGACCAGCTGGCGCTCCACTCGATCCAGCCTGGTTACCTGAAGATCCTGCAAATGGGTAACACAGACCCAAACAACACAAAGGCAGGAAAACAAATACAAGGTCAAGCCTCAGTACGAAGAGCTCTAAATAAACAGCGACTCATAAACATGCAGTATCTAAAGTCATGAGATGCATGAGGCTATCAAGGAAATCGGATATCAAGACCAGCATATCAACTGGCAATCAAATCGGTCGAGCCTCTATACCCACACAGTAAAAATCAACCGAGGGAAAATCATCGGTCCGTGATATTCCAGGCCCGTCAGCCCATCACAGCTCGGTGGTATTCCGATACGACAACACGATCGATCACCACTCCGATGATAGCGTTGGACCATTCCGCACAACTCAACAGTCTGCCGGTCACAACGTGACTCTAAATCAGGTCATCAATCAATCAGAAGGCCCAATATGTATGCATGTATGCCAATAAATCCATATCAGAATTCTACATGCACAAAGTACGTAAACAGCACATATAACTCAATAATTCAGGCAGTTCACATAATCACAGATCACAGAATCCAAACTCATAACTCCAATACTAGCAGGTCATGCTCAAAGCTGTTAATTCACGCTCAAATCGTACCTTCACAGCTTAATCTACCTCACAGATTTCTCCCAAGGCACGACAATCAGACGGACAAAGCAACCAGATTTCTCCTAGCTCAACAAACACGACAGAGACTTCCTGGAAGCTGAAATATGTTACAAGGCTTCAAAAATCAGCTCAACTCAAGCACACAAATCTGAAACTGTGCACTCTAACACCTACGGCCAGAACTCTACTCAAGTTCTATACATCTACGCAGGTATTAAATACAAGAACAGAGCTCCTAATAGAAGGAAATGCTCACCCAAAGACTTAAACCAACTGAAGAACCAACGGACTTCACGGCACGAAGACACAGCAACTTCGCACTTCTCCTCCAACGTTGATTCAGGGCCTCAAATGGGTAGCAATCGAAAGAGCTAAGCAAGGGGAGTTCAGCGCCACCAAAATTCGCTCAAAACAACGGCGGAGAACGGCGGCAATCGACAGGAAAAGAGTTACGGTGAACAGTAGCTAAACGAGGGTTTGAAGTGAAGAACAACAATCGGGAGAAAATATCGCTAAGTATGGAATATGTTGAAATGGAACAAAGACCAATCCTTGCTGCTTATATACACGCGAAGAATCTGTTTAAAAATCCACCGACACTAACATAAGAATCGTAGCTGCTGACAGCAACGTGAACAGTGCGTAGCTGATGAAGAAATGTCCACCGACAAAATCAGTCGACAACGCTGTTAAACCAACCAGCAGTTGCATCTCCCAAACAACGCTAAGCAAAACTTCGTCGCATCAACTTAACCAAACGACGTCGCATAGGACACGTCATCCTTTCTGTCGACAGCTGATCAACCAAACCAGCGACTGGGTAAAACAACGCAACAGATTCTTCAACAGTAAATCCTAACGCGACCAACAGCTGACACCAGACATTACACCCAAAACGCTGCGTTTCAACTAAATAAAACGACGGCGTATCGATCCCCACAAAGCAACACGCTAACAAAACCAACAGCTGGTTCCTGTTCACCAAAACGTCGTCGCTTCAGGATCCCTTAGCGCTAACCAAAACGACGTCGCTCCGCACACGTCAGCAAATCTGATCAAAGCGCTACGCTACAACAGATCCATACAAAGCCAAAACGACGTCGCGCAACCTACGTCATCCTATCTGATGAACTCAACGCCCGCAACAGCAATCACTAACGCTAAACCAATACGACGTCGCCTCCACTAATATAAACGACGGCGTTTTGCACCCACTACTGGAACTTGCTGACAGCGTCTAAAATAACACAAGCGCTAACAAACTTCACCTAAACGACGACGTCGTTGCCTCACGCTACAGGAACTTTGACTCGCGTTGACGTCTGCTGGCAGAAACCACCAACTACCGAAACATCGGGACACTATCGAAACGGCGTCGTGCTAATTAATCTAAACGGCGACGTTTAACATCCAACAATTAATCTCATATAATTCCAGGTATCACAGGCCAGCAGCGTTCTTGCGCTAGGTTTAGCGGGCATTCAGATGTTGCTATTCAGTAGTAGCGTGATCATATGTCAACGTGTTGGATCTGTGTTTACAGATCAGAATCTAAGTTTTGATTCACACAAAAGCTGCTTCTATTGTACTAATGCTCTACTTGACATGTGCAGCTTGCTTAGACTGGAGTAGACGTGAAGATATCCAAGCTAGGACAGTGAAGGGACGCCTGAGCTGGACTGGACAAAGATATCAAGCTGGAACAGTAAGGGGACGCCCAAACTGGTTCGGAAGTTTACTTCCAGACTTGCATGGAACATCAAGCTGGTTCATCAGTTGGATGTTGGAGCAGCACGAAGATCAATCACAGAGTCTAAAGAGCAGTTCAAGCACAGAATCAAGAGCAGAATTGAAGTGCAGAGTTGAAGCGCAGAATGCTCAAGTACAAAACAGCTCAAGCGCAGATCAAGTGCAGTATAAAAGACAGTGATTGAGTGCGTAGCCAAAGCAATTTCGGAGGCCTAAACAAAGATGTTTGGCCGACGAATGGCTTAGATCTCGACGAAGTAGTCGAATCGTTTCGGAGGGGACATCAATGGTCCTATGCGGAAATGTGCAAGATGATCCACACTTGCACATTCTCATACTTAGTCCCCCAGTCGGATTATAAGCCTGCGAGCTGGTACAGAAATGAATCAAGCTGGGAAACAAGCTTAGTGCAAACCAGCTCAAAGACCAGCTGGTAAGGAAACCAGCTGAGAAACCAGCTCGCACAAGACCAGTTCTGTGGAGAACTGAACGGCGAACAGAATGGCAAGCTGGTTAAAGACAAACCAGCTTGGGAGCAGCTGAGAACAAAGAGCAGAATCAAGCTGGTTAAGGTCAAACCAGCTCAGCAAGCAGAGCAGAGGTCAAGAGCAGAATTAGACAAAACAACAAGCAAAGAGATTTGAATGCAAGATATTACGAAGGTTGCTTATTAGAGTTCAAATCGATTTGCTGTGTTGTCCACATCAGGTACAAGAAGACAGAGCTCAAAGTGACCAAAGGCTGCAGAATCGCCGATGAACAGAGCTCAAGTCAAATAAAGCCTGCAACACATTAAATGCCAAAGGACACAAAGTACATATGCGTCAGAAGACTTTCAGAAAGGCTACATCTTTGTGTCCAACGGATATATCCAAGCAGAGGCTTTATAAAGAGGCGCAATGAAACAGATTGAAAATATGCGCAAAATAGGGAGAATGTGTTGTACAAATCCAAAAAGAAAACACTTGAAGACGCACGACACTTGATCTGGGGAGATACATAATACCAGCTCGAACAAGGAGCAATTCCAAGAGTGTGTGAGATTTAAATCATTAAGAGATTATGTTTACACTGTAAATCTCACACACACACATTCACTCATATTCGAGAGTTGAGCGAAATAGAAAAGAGTGAATGTGAATCAAATACTCTCCATTGTAGTCTTTGGACAGAGATGTTAAACAAGTCTAGTTGTCTTTCGCACTGAGACGTTAAAGAAGTGTGTGTAGTCTTTGGACAAAGACGTTAAACAAGTCCTTGTAGCCTTTCTCACTGAGGCGTAAAAGAAGTGAAGTTAGTCACGCAGTCTGCAGGGCTGGTGTGCAATGGTAGAAGCTAGGAGTTCTTGCGGCTGCTGGTCGTAGAGAGTGGGTTGCAACGAGGGTCGTTGTAATCAAAGAATTCTAGTGGATCCTTCCCGTGGCGGAAGAAGGTGAGATGTAGGAGATTGAGCTCCGAGATTCCAGAAACAAATCAGCGTATCTTCTTTACTATTTTCAGTACTTGCATTCATACACATCTCATATTTGCTTACGCGTTTATAACTGTTTAATTGGGCTTCGAACGATAGAGTGCAGTTTGAGTAATTTCCGCATGTTTTATTTACATTACTCAATCTGTATCTCGGTGCACAAAGTATTCAAGAACACTGAGCTATTGCAGCTCAAGTTAAGTTAACCAGATCATTTGGCCAAAGTGTCTAGCTGGTTCTAGTCTTCCGACTGGAATCAGCATGTTTAGCGCTCGCCTTGTATCGGGCTGGTTTTAACTCAAGCTGAAACCAACCTGATCTTTGCGAACCCGGCTTCAACTTCTGGCTGAATCCTACGTCTTTTCATTCGATCTGGTTACACCCTCTAAGTGCCGATTATTGTCAAAATAACAAATATATAGAGGGTTAAATCGATCCCCAACAAGTGGTATCAGAGCAGGTTGTTCTTGAATAGTGCATTTTCTTCGAAAATGTTTTTTTAAATAGTTTACGCTCTGATATCCGTTCGTAAGACTGTCTGTGCTATAAATTTTAAAGTTTTCAAACCTTGGCATATGGATAGGGGGAGGAATGCTTCTTGATTCTCTTCGAATCCTAATGTATGAGAATTTTTAAGTGGCATAGAATTTTCAAAATTCATGCATACACAAAGCTTTCGACAAACTGTCTTCCCATGCATAAAATCGTTTTTTTTCAAAAATAAAATTACCCCATGTTTTGTTGAGGGGGAGTTTTGTTAAGGGGGAGACAAGTTTTCTAACTCTTTTTGATTCCCACAAAAAGGGGGAGAAATATTTTTGAGCATAAACATACATGCATATGTTTATCCAGATTTTGTGTTAATCAAAAAGGGGGAGATTGTTGGATCTGTGTTTACAGATCAGAATCTAAGTTTTGATTCACACAAAAGTTGCTTCTATTGTACTAATGCTCTACTTGACATGTGCAGCTTGCTTAGACTGGAGTAGACGTGAAGATATCCAAGCTAGGACAGTGAAGGGACGCCTGAGCTGGACTGGTCAAAGATATCAAGCTGGAACAGTAAGGGGAAGCCCAAACTGGTTCAGCAGTTTACTTCCAGAAGTGCAGGGAACATCAAGATGGTTCATCAGCTGGATATTGGAGCAGCACGAAGATCAAGCGCAGAGTCTGAAGAGCAGTTCAAGCGCAGAATCAAGAGCAGAATTGAAGTGCAGAGTTGAAGCGCAGAATGCTCAAGTGTAGAACAGCTCAAGTGCAGATCAAGTGCAGTATACAAGAGCAGTGATTGAGTGCGTAGCCAACGCAATTTCGGAGGCCTAAACGAAGATTTTTGGCCGACTAATGGCTTAGGTCTCGACGAAGTAGTCAAACCATTTCGGAGGGACAGCAATGGTCCTATGCGGAAATGTGCAAGATGATCCCACACTTGCACATTCTAATACTTAGTCCCCCAGTCGGATTATAAGCCTGCGAGCTGGTACAGAAATGAATCGAGATGGGAAACAAGCTTAGTGCAAACCAGCTCTAAGACCAGCTGGGAAGGAAACCAGCTCGCACAAGACCAGTTCTGTGGAGAACTGAACGGCGAACAGAATGACAAGCTGGTTAAAGACAAACCAGATTGGGAGCAGCTGAGAACAAAGAGCAGAATCAAGCTGGTTAAGGTCAAACCAACTCAGCAAGCAGAGCAGAGGTCAAGAGAAAAATTATACAAAAAAAGTAAAGACATTTGAACTCAAGACATTACGAAGGTTGATTATTAGAGTTCAAATTGATTTGCTGTGTTGTCCACATCAGGTACAAGCAGACAGAGCTCAAAGTGACCAAAGGCTGCAGGATCATCGATGAACAGAGCTCAAGTCAAATAAAGCCTGCAACGCATTAAATGCCAAAGGACACAAAGTACATATGCGTCAGAAGACTTTTCAGAACGACTACATCTTTGTGTCCAACGAATATATCCAAGCAGAGGCTTTATAAAGAGGCGCAATGAAACAGATTGAAAATATGCGCAAAATAGGGAGAGTGTGTTGTGCAAATCCAAAAAGAAAACACTTGAAGACGCACGACACTTGATCTGGGGAGATAGCAGAATACCAGCTCGAACAAGGAGCAATTACCAGAGTGTGTGAGATTTAAATCATTGAGAGATTATGTGTACACTGTAAATCTCACACACACACGTTCACTCATATTCGAGAGTTGAGCGAAATAGATAAAGAGTGAATGTGAATCAAATACTCTCCATTGTAGTCTTTGGACAGAGATGTTAAACAAGTCTAGTTGTCTTTCGCACTGAGACGTTAAAGAAGTGTGTGTAGTCTTTGGACAAATACGTTAAACAAGTCCTTGTAGCCTTTCTCACTGAGGCGTAAAATAAGTGAAGTTAGTCACGCAGTCTGCGGGGCTGGTGTGCAATGGTAGAAGCTAGGAGTTCTTGCGGCTGCTGGTCGTAGAGAGTGGGTTGCAACGAGGGTCGTTGTAATCAAAGTCTTCTAGTGGATCCTTCCCGTGGCGGAAGAAGGGGAGATGTAGGAGATTGAGCTCCGAACTTCCAGAAACAAATCAGCGTATCTTCTTTACTATTTTTGGTACTTGCATTCATACGCATTTGCTTACGTGTTTATAACTGTTTAATTGGTCTTCGAACGACAGAGTGCAGTTTGAGTTATTTCCGCATGTTTTATTTACATTACTCAATCTGTATCTCGGTGCACAAAGTATTCAAGAACACTGAGCTATTGCAGCTCAAGTTAAGTTAACCAGATCGTTTGGCCAAAGTGTCGAGCTGGTTCTAGTCTTCCGACTGGAATCATCATGTTTAGCGCTCGCCTTGTATCGGGCTGGTTTTAACTCAAGCTGAAACCAGCCTGATATTTGTGAACCCGGCTTCAACTTCTGGCTGAATCCTGCGTCTTGTCATTTGATCTGATTACACCCTCTAAGTGCCGATTATTGTCAAAATAACAAATATATAGAGGGTTAAATCGATCCCCAACACAATGCTAGTCAACACAGCTGTGAGAGTATAGCGAGAGGCAGCTGTTCGCGTTAGCGTGCAGGTGCGAGAAGATGCCATGTGTTGGTAAACACGTCTGAGTTGACCGCTGGTTGTTAACGCTATTAAGATTTTGTTAGCGAGAGATCTGTTTCAACTGTGGAAGCTCTGATACGTCGTTTTGATTAGTTGGTGCGACGTCGTTTGTTGTATGAGTTAGCAGCGCGTTTTGATGTCTGAACTGTATCAACAGAACCAGCAGAGGGAGAACGCTGGATTCAGCTTTGAGAGGACTTTTTCCTTAGCGTAAGCAGAGATCTGAATTGTTAGAACAGTAGCTTTAACTCGAGGATTATATACCAAGTGCTGCTCACACTTAGCGTATTTTTGAACCCGACATTCCTTATCGTCTTCTCCAGTGAAACCCTCGATAATTACTGTTCATTTGAACACTTCTCCGGTAGATTGCCGTTGATTTAGGTTGTTGTTTGGAGCAAGACTGATGGCGCTGATCTCTTGGTGCTTAGGCCTATCGATTGATACCAGTTAGGGAGCCTGATTCGATGTTAGAGGAGAAGCGCGAATAGTCTGTTTGTTCGAAGATTTTCGAGAGATCTGACCTGAGCGTTCTTTGGTTTGTCTGGATTTTTGAGGTCGTTCTTGCTGTGGTTGTTGATACCAGCGAGGAAGCCAATTGAGAAAATTTAAGTTTCCGTGCCTGAGTAAGATCCGTTGAGGTAGAATTTGAGTTCAGAGGTACGCGTTGAGCTTTTGTTAACAGCTTTGAGCATAAGCGTGTTAGCATTTGAGGCATGATTTATGTGCTCTGTGATTCTGTGTTTACGTGAACAACTTGATTGAATGCACTGTTTACGTAATTTATGCATGTTGAAATCAGATTTTAATTTCTTGACATTCATGCATACATATTGAGCCCATGATCGATTGAGAACCTGAGATAGAGCCACGTTGTGACCGGCAGACAGATGTGTCGTGCCTGAAAGGTCCAACGCTATCATCGGAGTGGTGATCGACTGATTAGTTGTGTCTGAAGACCATCGAGCTGTGATGGCTGACGGGCCTGAAGATCACGGACCGATGGTTTCCCCGGTTGATACACTGTGCGGGTATAGAGGCTCGACAGAGATTACTACCCACAGATTAGCAGGCCTTGATGACCGATTTCTTTGACATCCGCATGCATTCATGACTTAAAATACTGCATGTTTATGATTTGCTGTTATATTAGTCCTCTTCGTACTGAGGTTTGACCTCGTATTATTTTTCCTGCTTTTGTGTTGTTTGGGATTGTGTTTCCCAATTACAGGATCATCAGATAACCAAGCTGGACAGACTGGAACTTCAGCTGGTCGATCCCCATTTCCTTGAGTCCCAGTTATTATGTTATGTATTGATCCAGGGAATGCCCTGAGGTTATATGTATTTGGGGGATCGTTGTTGTATGGTATTTGTTACCTGTTGTGATTTGGATTTTGAGTCAAATCTTATTTTGATTACGAATAGTTTGAATGGATGTTTTATTGGATCAGGCCCAAAATTATTCGAAAATTTTTAAGCCCTATTTTATGCTTCCGCTATTATGTGCATATTTAAGTTGTTAATCCTTGTTGATTAGCACGGGGCCTGACATCATCCAACCCCCCTTCTGAACTCCTAAACCTGTTTTTGATTCATATTGATCCTATCAATTGGTATCAGAGCCTACGCATCTCAGTTATTGCATCCAGCTTGTTGATTAGCACGGGAGTAATACGCCGTCGTTTCGTGAAAATCAGACGTAGCGCATTTCAGACGTCAACGCAAGTCAACGGTACTGTAGCGAGTGATGATACGTTGTCGTTTCGCTAAATCAGTAGTAGCGCTTGAAGAGGAATCTGCTGGCAGCTGAGGCGCGGGTGCGAGGATTTACGAGAACGTGACATGTGTTGGTCAACCTTTTACTGTTAAGTTGAAACGCAGCGTTTTGAGTGTAACACTTTTGTTTAGCTGTTGGCAGCAATGGTGACGTATCCCTTACGACTTCGTTGAGTTGTTTAGTGTGACCAGCTGTTGGTTGTTTCGAAAGGAATTTGGTATCAGCTGGTGGAGCGCTGCGACGTCGTTTGGATTAGTTGATGCGGCGTCGTTTTGATGTTCTTTTGAGAATACAACGTTGGATGGTTGCTGCTGGTTTCGTTGAGAGGAAGAGCTGATTTCTGTTGTGAGCAACCACTGGTGTCTGTTGTAAGATACCTACTGTTTCGATGCCTGCTGATTTTGGTGAGCAGCAGCTGGTGGATTGAGAGATATATAGATAAGTGTTGATCGAAACTTAGAATTATTCTGAACCCGATATTTCTTATCTCCATTCTTCGAATCCCTCGATAGCTACTGTTCACTATAATTCTTTTCCGTCGATTGCCTGTTAGAGTAGATGCCCAACTAGCCAACTTGTGGCGTGTGGGTTTTATAGACTCTTGTACAAACAATCTTTATATATGATATTCGCAATTCTTTTATATGGCATTCTTTACTTTCATTATGTGTGTAATGATTTAATATTGCGTTGAGTAAAGACCTAGAATGCACTGAAGCGTATGTTAGATGTGATAGTGGGTATGACGGCTATCATGAAACACATCTAATAGTCGCTGTGTATTCTGAACATATTCCTAGTCGATTGGGCCGTCAAAATGAGGATAAGGCCGCCCGAGTTCGAGACTAGTATCTGCGATGCAAAGTACCATGTTTCATTGGTAGGGAACATTGTGATGTTCTGAGCATGCAGATAGATAGTGACCTGGTGATCTATCGAACTACCCTCCTTCGGACTTTCCAAGTGGTTACCATTTGTCGAGTGGA
>KV018136.1:43947-60401 GCA_001598015.1 Dorcoceras hygrometricum
GAAAAGCTGGTGGGAAAGGGCTTCCTTGGTGGCCTCAGCATCCTTTTGAATGTCATTTAAGCGCGAGGCCATAATGTCCACTTTGGTTCTTCGACGCTTCATCACCAGCAGCTGGTGCACTTGTATTTCGATCCTGCGACTGATCCATGTTAGTTAAATCAATAACAACTGGATTGTTAGAGTAGATGCCCAACTAGCCAACTTGTGGCGTGTGGGTTTTCATTGACTCTTGTACAAACGATCTTTATATATGATATTCGCATTCTTTTTATGGCATTCTTTACTTTCATTATGTGTGTAATGATTTACAATTGCGTTGAGTAAAGACCTAGAATACACCTAAGCGTATGTTAGATGTGATAGTGGGTGTGACGGCTATCATGAAACACATCTAATAGTCGCTGTGTGTTCTGAACATGTTCCTAGTCGATTGGGCCGTCAAAATGCGGATAAGGCCGCCCGCGTTCGCGACTAGTATCTGCGATGCGAAGTACCATGTTTTATTGGTAGGGAACATTGTGATGTTCTGAGCATGCAGATAGATAGTGACCTGGTGATCTATCGAAGTACCCTCCTTCGGACTTTCCAAGTGGTTCCCATTTGTCGAGTGGAAGGTCCGAGGTCTTGGTTGTACTGATTAGTCCTCATGACTCGAAACGTCATTGAGACTCTACATGATAGGCGTCTAACTTTGACCCGTTTGCCGACTCACTTGGGGTCATAAGGCGTCGGGATTGGGTGAGACCCCGATGCATGTAGGAGTCGATGCATCGTTGTCGAGGATTCACCGCTCGCAGACATGCGTGGATATCCTATGCTATCTGAGGGGATAATAGTTTATAAATCTCTGGCCAGAGTACTAGAAGTGTTTTAGGTAAATGTGTTTACCTAGTTACACTCGCGATGTCACTATTCGATCTCCGAGATGTATGCATAGCTATCGGATCTATAGCGACTCTCAATTTACCAATGGTCGTTGATCTGATCGGGATATATGGATTGAAAGGACCGTACTGTACGCTAACCACGACCGACTGGTTCTTGCAGGCACTATCAGTGATACCTAGGGGGTCATGGGGCGATGTTGCTAGACGCTTTACCATGATCCGTTGGGCAAGTCCGGAATTGTGATTCCGGAGCCACAATGGTTGTGGGCCCACGGCTAGCTGTATCCCTGAACCATTGAGGGTCACATAAGTACTAGATTCGAGATTCCCGCACGGATACTCAGCTCAATGTGTTGAGCACGAGAAGAGGATTTCAGGAAGTGCGACTTCCTAAAAGTCAACAGGGGTCAAACCGGGGTTTCCCGCTATTGAGGGGCAAAACGGTCTTTTTGCAATTTAGGGTTAGATGATCTGAAAAATTGTTTTTCATATCATAACATTCAGTTTTGGAAACTGAGTCGATCGGTCCGATCTGATCGGCGATCGGAGTTACGATGAAGTCGCAGCAATGGATATCGTCATTTGGACCCGGGCCCGTTGGGCCGGTCCAAGTCCATCATTAAGTCTATTTATTTAGACTTAATGACTTCATTGAACATACAATATTTGCCTAACCCTAAGCACCTAAACAGCCGCCCCTCCTTTCCTCCCCAAGCGCCGCCGCCGCCGCCCTCCGTGCGCCGCCGCCGCCGCCGCCGATCGTCGCCGGAAAATTGTTTCCGGCCAGTTCGACGAGAAGAATCCGTTCGTGCTGATCTCGTCAGTGCTTCTAGTGCAGCCTGACGAAGGAGTCTCGGATCTGGTCGTGGACCGGATTGGCGATAATCTACCGCAATCTACCGAGAAGAGCCGGATTCTTGTAATACCGGTTGGAGCCAGGCACAAGTGCCAGCAAGGTAATTCGCTTAAACGCCCTATGTATGACAATTATGAATTGTTGTTTTCGTATTGATCGTCTCCCGGCACCTGTTTTATGTTCTTCCGCTGCCTCGCCGGGGGGCGGATCCGGATCCGCAACATTGCCGCCGTTGTCCACCATGGTTTTGAGCGATTTTGGTGGCGCTGGATCCCTTGTGAGTTGCTCTTCCGATTGTTACCCAGTTGAGGCTGTAGAACGACCTTGGAGAGGATCACGAAGTTGCTGGTTTCTTCGTACAATGCAATTTGATAGTTCTTCCGCTGGTTTCAGCTTCTGGGTAAGGAATTCCTACTGTTCTAAGCTTAGTATTGAAGGTTAGTACTCTGTTTAGAGGTAGAACCGGATTTGAGTTCTTGGCCGTAGGAAATTATGTATTGAAGTTCAGATTTGAGCTAGATATGAACTGAATATGAGTTTCCTTAACAGAGTTGAGATTCAGAATAGCTTTTGCCGTGGTTGAAGGAGCCAGGTGAACGCTGGTTGGCGCTGGTTGAAATTGCCGTGCCTTGTTATATCTGTTGAGGTAGAAATCAGCCGTTGGAGGTACGAATTGAGCATATTTAACAACTTTGAGTGTGAACATGGCTGTGATTGATGTTGTGAAATCTGCTGATATGCCTCTGTGATTTACGTGATACAGCTTGTGAATTGATAGAGTTTTACATTCTGTTTTCACGTATTGAATTGTATGCATTGTGAATTGAATTTTGAATTGGCATACATGCATACATCTTGAGCCTGATTGACAGATTGATTGATGACCTGATTGAGAGCCACGTTGTGACTGGCCGACAGATGTGTCGTGCCTGAAAAGTCCAATGCTATCATCGGAGTGGTGACCGACTGATTGGTTGTGTCTGAATACCACCGAGCTGTGATGGGCTGACGGGCTCTGAAGATCACGGACCGATGATTTCCCCGGTTGATACACCGTGAGTGGTATAGAGGCTCGATTGAGATGATTTTCCAGTTGATTCACTGGCCTAGCTATCCGACCTTGATAGCCCTCATGCATTTCATGGCATTTGATTACTAGCATGTTGCATGATTAGCTGTTTTGATAGCTCTTCGTACTGAGGCTTGACCTCGTATTTGTTTTCCTGCTTTTGTGTTGTTTGGGTCTGTGTTACCCATTTGCAGGATCTTCAGGTAACAAGCTGGACAGAGTGGAGCGCCAGCTGGTCGATCCCCGTTTCCTTGAGTCCCAGTCTATTTTTATTATGTACTGAACCAGGGGATGCCCTGCGTCTTTATGTATTTTGGGGATCGTTGATGATTGATATTTGTTGTTACCTGTTTTATGTGAGTTTGAGTCTACTCGTATTTTGAGTATTGATATTTTGAATGTATGTTTTGAGTTCAGGCCCGTATTATTTCGAAAAATTTTTAAGCCTGTTTTTACGCTTACGTGATTATGTGCTTTATTGTGCTGTAATCTTGAGTGATTTGTTGGCGCAGCGGCGGATCCGGATCTCGTTTCCCGGGACGCAGCGGATGTTTTAAAAAATTGCACCAGGAACGGTCAATACATAATAATGAAAGCAATAAAACATTCATAGGATGTTTTAGAGCGTTACCTTGCTGGCGTCTAGGCGCCTGGCTCCGACCAGATTCACAGGGAAACTGGCACTTAAACGGTTGGCGGCGGTAGTTCTCCGCAATTCGGTCCACGACTGGAAACACGACTCCTTCGTCAGTCTACACTAGAAGAGCTGACGAATTTACCACGAATGGAATCTCCTTGTCGAGGTGGTCGGAACGAGTCCAACCACGACAGGCGGCGGGCGACGGGCGACGCAAAGGGCGGCGGCCGAGAGGAGTTTTGGAGAGGGAGGGGGCGGCTAGTGTGTAGGGTTTGTGATGCAAGTTAGTCTCCCATGTAGCCCTAGGTCTAGTATAAGTAGACTTATGATGGGTTTGAACCGGCCCAATGGACCTGGGTCAGGCCCAGCCCGTATTAACATTCGGTTTATTTCCATCACCGTGGCTTCATCATAATTCCGATTGCCGATCAGATCGGACCGATCTACTCAGTTCACAAAACTGAGTATCATGATGCGAAAACAATTTTTCAGACCACCTAGTCCAAAATTGCAGTTTAGCCCCTCCAAGTTTCAAGGATAGTCAAACTAGCCCAAACTTTAGGGAAATTGCAATTGACCCCTGTTGACTTTTAGGAAGTCGTACTCCCTAAATTCCTTCTCCTATGCTCAACACATTGAGCTCAGTTTTCGTGCGGGAATCGTGAAACCAGTACTTGTGTGACCCTCAATGGTTCAGGGATACAGCTAGCCGTGGGCCCACAACAATTGCGACTCCGAAATTACAATTTCGGACAGACCCATCGGATCATGGTAAAGCGCCTAGCAACATCGCCCCATGATCCCCTAGGTATCACTGATAGTGCCTGCAAGAATCAGTCGGTCATGGTTAGCGTACAGTACGGTCCTTTCAACACATATATCCCGATCAGATCAACGACCATTGGTAAAAATCGAGAGTCGCTAGAGATCCAATAACCATGCATACATCTTGGAGATCAAATAATGACATCACGTGTGTCACTAGGTAAACCCATTTACCTAAAACACAACTAGTACTCTGGCCAGAGATTTATCACACTATTATCTCCTCAGATAGCATAGGATATCCACGCACAAAGGCGAGCGGTGAATCCTCGACAACGAAGCATCGACTCCTACATGCATCGGGACCTCACCCAATCCCACCACCTAATGACCCCAACTGAGTCCATAAACGGGTCAAAGTGAGGCACCTATCATGTAGAGTCTCAATGACGTTTCGAGTAGTGAGGACTAATCGATACAACCAAGACCTCGGACTTATCCACTCGACAAATGGTAACCACTTGGAAAGTCCGAATGGGTAGTTCGATAGGTCAGCAGGTCACTATCCATCTACATGCTCAGAACATCACAATGTTCCCTACCAATGAAACATGGTACTTCACATCGCAGATGCTAGTCTCAAGCTCGGGCGGCCTTATCCTCATTTTGACGGTCCAATCGACTAGGAACGTGTTCAGAATACACAGTGACTATTAGATGTATTTCATGATAGCCATCATATCCACTATCACATCTAACATACACTATGGTACATTCTAGGTCTTTATCCAACACAATTGTTAACATTATAACATAATGAAAATAAAGAATGCCATATAACAATACGAATTTCATAAATAAAGATCGTTATACAAAGAGTCAATAAAACCCACACGCCACCAGTTGGCTAGTTGGGCATCTACTCTAACAATCTCCCACTTGTCCTAAAGCCAACTACTCATCAGACGCAGTCCCATTGTTTCGCGATGTTTTTCAAACAACGGTCCAGGCAAGGGCTTCGTAAGTGGATCAGCAATGTTGTCTGCAGAGGCGACTCTCTCGACTGCTATGTCACCTCTAAGCCTAGCAACATCGCCCCATGATCCCCTAGGTATCACTGATAGTGCCTGCAAGAACCAGTTGGTCATGGTTAGCGTACAGTACGGTCCTTTCAACACATATATCCCGATCAGATCAACGACCATTCGGTAAATCGAGAGTCGCTAGAGATCCGATAACTATGCATACATCTTGGAGATCAAATAGTGACATCGCGAGTGTTACTAGGCAAACCCATTTACCTAAAACACATCCAGTACTCTGGCCAGAGATTTATCACACTATTATCTCCTCAGATAGCATATGATATCCACGCACAAAGGAGAGCGGTGAATCCTCGACAACGAAGCATCGACTCCTACATGCATCGGGACCTCACCCAATCCCGCCACCTAATGACCCCAACTGAGTCGGTAAACGGGTCAAAGTGAGGCACCTATCATGTAGAGTCTCAATGACGTTTCGAGTAGTGAGGACTAATCGGTACAACCAAGACCTCGGACTTATCCACTCGACAAATGGTAACCACTTGGAAAGTCCGAACGAGGGTAGTTCGATAGATCACCAGGTCACTATCCATCTGCATGCTCAGAACATCACAATGTTCCATACCAATGAAACATGGTACTTCACATCGCAGATGCTAGTCTCAAGCTCGGGCGGCCTTATCCTCATTTTGACGGCCCAATCGACTAGGAACGTGTTCAGAATACACAGTGACTATTAGATGTGTTTCATGATAGCCATCATATCCACTATCACATCTAACATACACTATGGTGCATTCTAGGTCTTTATCCAACACAATTGTTAACATTATAACATAATGAAAATAAAGAATGCCATATAACAATACGAATTTCATAAATAAAGATTGTTATACAAAGAGTCAATAAAACCCACACGCCACAAGTTGGCTAGTTGGGCATCTACTCTAACATGATTAGCACGGGGCCTGACATCTGAACAATGTTCCCCGATCAAATCTGCCTAACAACTCAGCAATGTTGCAATGTCCCTCTTCATCAAGAAGTTTGGGAAATTTCTGAGAAGATCCTATAACCCTTTTTTCTCTTGTAATAATGCAAAAAAATCTGAAAAGATTTCAACTGATATGAATTGTTATAATTGTGGTCGTCCAGGTCACTTTGCTGCAGATTGTAACAGGCCAAAGAAGGAGGACAGACCCAAAAGAGATGAGAAGAAGGACGATAGATCCAAGGAAAGATCAATGGAGAGAAGGATGAGGACAAGATCTGACAAAAGACCCAACAGAAGGAATGATAGAAAAGCGCTTGTTGCAGAAGAAAGCAACATAAATCTATATTCAGATTCCGATTCTTCATCCAGTATCTCTTCATCAAGCGATAGTGAACAGGAGGAAATTCACTGCCTAATGGCTAATAAACCTTCAGATGATGAGGTATTTGATCTTCCAACACTGAATTCACACGGGAGGATCTAATCAACGCACTCAATGAAATGGTCCATGAGTACAAGAAGCTTTCTCAAACATTCGAGAAAGTCAAAGCTGAAAACATGGATTTGAAAAATAGCTCAGTGGAACCAAGCACCGATCAACTTGGTGAAACTGACAGTTTACAAATTGAGTTGAGTAAGCTGAAGACTGAGAATGAATCGTTGAGATTAAGATCTTGTGAGCTCGAATCAGAAAACTAAAGGTTAAATCAGGTGATGAGCTCCTGGACTCAGTATTCTGTTTCTCTAAGCAAGCTGCAGGAAGCCCAAAAGCCATTAAATGATAAATCTGGATTAGGTTTCAATGTTGGAGAAAGCAGCTCCGGATAGACCAGTACTCAATCAAATCTGGCATATTACAGGTTCAAAAGGATGAAGTATGTCAAATCCAGTGTGATACATGATACATGCGAGTCGTTAAAGTATGATGACCAGATCTCGGGGCAATTGAATAAGAAAGGGAAAGCTGGTATCCAAGTCGTTTGTTCAGAACCAACAAAGACGTGGCTCTAAGAAGGTCAAATCTGAATGGAGAAATGTTCAGCCCCGAAGAGATATGAATGGTCAAAATACCAAACCAAAGCTCAACAGATCTCACCATATTTCTGCACACACCCTTATGGACTTTCATACTAGGAAAACTATTAAGGTAATTCAAGTATGGGTCCCGAAAGGGGTAATCCTATCTGGACCCAAGTAAAATTGGGTACCAAAATTTGTTTCGTGTTTGCAAGACAACAGGTACAAGGCTGGAGATGAGTCAATTATATGGTACCTTGATAGTGGCTATGCACCACACACTGGAAACCCAAAGTTACTAACAGATGTGATTTCTCACAAAGGAGCGAAGATCGTTTTTGGTGATAACTCACATGGTAACACTGTGGGTAAGGGTAAGCTTACCCACGGTAACATTTCAATATCTGATATTTTAGTTGTTGAGGACTTGTGCTACAATTTAATTAGTATAAATCAGCTGTGTGACAAGGGTTACACAGTTAGCTTCCAAAAGCACACTTGCACAGTTCAGAGTCCAGAAGGTCTGACCGTATTGGTAGGTAAAAGATCGGGGAATACCTACATTATAAATTGGTCAGAGCAAATGGGATCTGAACAGATCTGCCTTGCAGCTGACTCCTCCAAGAGTTGGCTGTGGCATCAGCAAATGAATCATTTGAACTTTAAAACACTTGCCAAATTGAGTCAGCATGAACTTGTTTCTGGTGTGCCTAAAATCAATTTTTCTATGGACAAGATCTATGCCGCATGTCAGCTTGGTAAACAAATTAGTTCCACTTTTAGAAAGAAAGGCGGTAAACGTTATTCCCAAAGCTTAGAGCTTTTACATATGGATCTTTTTGGTCCTATTCCCGTAAACTTAGGGGGAACGAACTACACCCTAGTTGTTGTTGATGATTTTACAAAATTCACTTGGGTGCTGTTTTTAAAATCAAAATCTGATACCGCTGACCAACTGATTTGTCTTTTAAAATGTTTACAAAATGACAGATCTTGTACAGTCAACCGAATAAGAAGTGATCGTTGTACCGAGTTTTTAAATAAAAAATTATCTTCTTATCTGGATGACGTAGGGATAAAGCATGAGCTTTCTGCAGCTAGAAATCCTCACCAGAACGGGCTGGTTGAGAGGAGAAACCGCACTTTAAAAGAAGCTGCTAGATCTATGATTGCTTACTCCGGCATTTCTCAAAAATTCTGGGCAGAAGCAGTTAATACAGCTTGCTACACTCAGAACAGATCAATGATAAATAAGTTGCACGACAAAACCCCTTATGAGATCTGGAATGGCAAGAAACCTGATATCTCATATTTCAGGGTGTTTGGGGGCAGATGTTTCATTCATAATAATGGTAAGAAGCACCTAACAGCTTTTGATGCTAAATCTGATGCAGGTCTATTCCTAGGTTATTCAGCTGTGAGCAAAGCCTACAGAGTTTTCAACAATCGGAGTCTGACAGTTGAAGAATCAGCACACGCGTATTTGATGAGACATGTTTTAGATCCAACTCAGTTGTGAGCCTCAATGATTTATGTACACGTCTAGAATCATCTAGCCTTGATGACTCAGATGATGACGTGCCACAACAAAGATACTCAGCAGAGATACAACC
This sequence comes from Dorcoceras hygrometricum, assembly GCA_001598015.1. Lineage (NCBI taxonomy): Eukaryota > Viridiplantae > Streptophyta > Magnoliopsida > Lamiales > Gesneriaceae > Dorcoceras > Dorcoceras hygrometricum. Next base: position 52,832 of record KV018136.1, read on the forward strand.
AGAGCTGGACACACCGCACAACAACGCTCAAACAGATCTGACAGGTAACCCAGTGATTGCTGATTTGACTAACGTTGACCAGGGACAGGATCAGATCTCCTCAAGCATGCCAGCTGCTGGAACTGAAGCAACCAATGCTCAAGATGTTGCACAAACAGATCCCATAGTACATCAATCAACATCTGATGCACAAAATGTGAGCACATCTCAACTGGTATCTAGATCAAATCTGGAACAAGGATCTTATCAATTGACATCAAACAATCCAGATGTGACCATCCAGCCAGACATCCAAGCAGAACAAGGAGCAAATCCAATCGGATCCGATCTCCGGTGGAACAGAAATCATCCACCTGAGCAGGTCATAGGTAACATTAATTCTCCTGTTCGCACACGAAGCCAGCTATTGCTTGATCATTTTGATTCAGCATTCATCTCGCACATAGAACCTAAGCAGATAGAATAAGCCTTAGCAGACCCAAGCTGGATAGATGGAATGCAAGAAGAACTAAATCAGTTTAAAAGAAATAATGTATGGGAACTTGTACCTAGACCTTCTAATCATTCAGTGATAGGAACTAGATGGGTATTTAGGAACAAACTGAATGAAGATGGAGTAGTAACAAGAAACAAAGCTAGACTAGTTGCTCAGGGCTTTAGGAAAATGGAAGGTATAGATTTCGATGAGACCTTTGCACCTGTAGCTAGACTAGAAGCTATTCGCATGTTCTTAGCGTATGCTGCATATAAAGACTTTAAGGTTTTTCAAATGGATGTTAAGAGTGCATTTCTTAATGGAATCTTAACAGAGAAAGTGTATGTTGCACAACCTCCTGGCTTCGTAAATCATACATATCCAGATTATGTTTATAAATTGGATAAAGCTCTATATGGGTTGAAGCAAGCATCCAGAGCTTGGTATAATACACTGTTTAAGTTTCTCATTGAGCATGATTTCACTATAGGCACTGTTGATAAGACACTATTTAAATTTGTGAAATCTGATCATGTCCTGTTAGTGCAAATCTATGTTGATGATATTATATTTGGGTCAACTAACCCCAAATTGTGCCAGAAATTTTCTAAGTTGATGCAGGACAAATTTGAGATGAGTATGATGGGAGAGCTGACGTTGTTTCTAGGACTTCAAGTGAGACATCTTGACAATGGAATCTTCATTTATCAAGCAAAATACACGAAAGAACTGCTAAAAAAATTTGGCATGGATAACTGTTCAGCAGGAGCGACCCTAATGAGCTCCTCAATCAAGCTAGACAAAGACGAAACTGGATCTGCCATTGAGGTATCTCTATATCGTGGTATTATAGGCTCACTGCTTTACTTAACTGCTAGTAGACCAGACATCATGTTTGCTGTCTGTATGTGTGCTAGATTTCAAGCAGAGCCAAAACAATCACATTACATTGCTGTAAAGCGGATCTTAAAATATTTATTAGGAACTTCCAATGTGGGTCTTTGGTATCCCAAAGACTCCAGCTTTCAACTAATCGGTTACAGTGATGCAGACTACGCAGGATGTAGGGTTGATCGTAGAAGCACAAGTGGTAATTGTCAATTCTTAGGAGATCGATTGATTTCCTGGTTCAGTAAGAAGCAGACCTCTATTGCAACGTCCACAGCTGAAGCAGAGTATTTAGCGGATGGAAGCTGCTGTGCTCAGATCTTATGGATTCAACACCAGCTAAAGGACTATGGCATTGATGCTTCTGAAGCGCCTATTTTCTGTGACAACACCAGTGCCATCGCGATTACTCAAAATCCAGTGCTGTATTCTAGAACAAGGCATATTGACATAAGGCATCATTTCATAAGAGATCACGTGCTCAAGAAGGACGTCAGGTTGGAGTATGTGTCGACTGACCAGCAAGTTGCTGATATCTTCACAAAGCCCCTACCAGACGCTAAGTTTTCTATTTCAAGGAACATTCTTGGTCTCTTAGAATTTCCTTGATTTGTCTGTGCACTAACAATTGCAAGTTGAACAAGCTTCTGTGTTTATTAGATATTACTCAAAATCCAGTGCTGTATTCTAGAACAAGGCATATTGACATAAGGCATCATTTCATAAGAGATCACGTGCTCAAGAAGGACGTCAGGTTGGAGTATGTGTCGACTGACCAGCAAGTTGCTGATATCTTCACAAAGCCCCTACCAGACGCTAAGTTTTCTTATTTCAAGGAACATTCTTGGTCTCTTAGAATTTCCTTGATTTGTCTGTGCACTAACAATTGCAAGTTGAACAAGCTTCTGTGTTTATTAGATATGAGTCTACTGTTCAGGGGAAACACCATGGATTTTCAGATCTGGTAAAATTTCAGACTTGGGAGGTCTCACCTTTAGGGGGAACGAGAGATCTGAATTAATAAGTACTGAGTCAACTGAATATGTGAGATCTGGATACACTCAGATGTCATGTATACACAGTTGATGCTTATCCGTGATCAGATCCCATAATACCCATGCTGGTACATCAAAACAGATTCCTAAGGTTGTGACGTGTTAAACATTTGGCGCGAGTTATCTATTTTCCGTTTCACCCTCGCGGTTAAAATTCAAAATCCATTTAAAATCTTTTAAAATCATTTCGCAATATTGTCAAAATCCTTTCAAATTCTAATCGTGCCAACGGATGATTGACACATGTTGTCATCATACGAAACGTCACATCCAAATTCTCTCACCGTTTCACATTCTCTGTTTTCATTACGCCGTTTCTTTTCTCAGTTATCTTACTTTGTGCAAAATTACTTTCAATCTTTCGTGCATTATTGCTCTCTGGTGTTTGCTATTTGCAGATTATTTACCTTTCAGGCGTTATCTTGTTCAATATACTATCTGAATGGCATCTTCATTCATCACCAAAGCTCTGCAAGTAAACTTTGATTCCGTATTGGGTATTCAGGATAATGATGGGATGGTACAGATGTTCCGAGCCCTAGAGGCTACTGGGCTTCGAGGTTTTCTAGGTTGTCCCTCTGTGTTGTACGAACAGGAATTGGAGCAGTTCTTAGATACAGATATGGTGCAAGATGGTGATGTTGTCTGTGCTGTTTCCGGGAAGTATATAGCAATTTCTGAGGACAGGTTTGCAGGCGTCTTCAATTTGCCTACTGATGGATTAACCGACTTGTTGGAAGTGCCGAACGATTTGGTATTGCAGGAAAGAACTCTTTTCTCTAAGACGAGTGTGCCGGTTCAGTTCTCATGCAAGAAGAGGCTGATGAAATATGAATTTCGCTTGTTGAATGCTATTTTGGCAAAGTCCATCACTGTTAAGATGGTTCTTTTGATGCCGTAACCCATGAAAGATTTTTGATGATGACGGCGATACATTTTGGGATTAAGGTCAATTGGAGCAAAATTCTTTTTGGAGATGGCTGACAGAACAACCAAAAGAGTCAAGGGCTTTGCGGCTCAAATCTGTGTTCTTTTGAAAGGCGACCCTGAGGTCACCTTGGGAGAGGCGAATACCTTCCCTCCATTGAAAATAATTTGTACCAAGACGTTGAACACATACATCGCCACCAACAAAACCATCGATGCTCATCGAGAATATGATGAGCCCGAAGTGGCCAAAGTAGCAATTGTGAAGAATAAGTCTGTGTCGAAAAAGAAATATGCTACGATTGCTGACAAGGATGCAGATGATGTACATGTGGAAGTAGTTGCTGAGAAGGCTGTGTCGAAGAAGCGACCAGCTGCTGTTTCTGAGGCAACTGTTGTCAAAAAGAGAAGGACAACATCTGGGAAAGCAGTCTCCAAGAAGAAGGATCTGGCACTTGCAACTGTTGCACAAGATATCGTACCAATCCAAATTTTTGCACCTATCTCAGCAGTTGATGACGTCGATACTATTATTGAACAGGGGATTGCTGAGACCACACAGTTGGAAACAGATGTGGTGGAATCTGACGATATAACTGATGAGATCTCTGAGCGCTTGACTGCTGTGACTGATGAGGAATCTATGTCTATTGAGGATCTTTTGAAACAAATTTTGGGTGATGCGATGTTTCCATCTGTCCTTGCTGCTGAACCAACAAAGATCAAATTAGGACTAGGAATTCAGATTTCGAGGGTCCACGAACTAGAACAGTACAAGGCCAATCTTCCGAAGATTGCTGCTGTGAGGATTGAGAATTTGGATTAGTGATTAATTGATTTGATTTGGGATTAATCACGTGTATTTTGAGGATTATGCGAAAGGAATAAGGTTCCTGCTGATTCATCAGCCGCAGCGCTAGTTTAAGAGATGAGAAATATCGATTTTTGGTGAAGTCTACGCTGGTCAACGTTACTGTGGCTCCTGCTGGTGGATTTTGAATCAGCAGAGATGACGTCAGCGTGACGCAAGGAGAGCTGCTGGTTTAGTTCAAGTTTGAGGATGCTGCTGGCAGACGTTGCAATTAGCGCGAGAAAGAATGAGGAAGTGACACGTGTTAGTCAACATTTTGGAGTGTTGACTATTGGATTCAGCAGTTGCGCTTGTGTGGAGCGATCAGCTGATGGTTTGAGGAACCAGTCGCAAGAGCTGTTAATAGATATGATGACGTAGGCGTGACGTATTCCTTGCTGCTGGTAGTAGATTGCATTGTGATGGTTGCTGCTGACCAGCAGGCGCGCAAATACTATAATGTTGAGAAGCGGCGTCGTTTGAATTAGTTGAAATGCTGCGTTTTGAGCTTTTCGTTGGAGAGATCAGCTGTTGTAGCAATGTTTACGTAACTAAAGTGACGTCGTTTGGATTAGTAGATGCGTCGTCGTTTTGAGTGATTTCTCGCGACCAACAGATGGATTGTTTTGAAGAGAGAGCTGTTACCAGCTCTTGGTTGTTTTGCTTGCGAGAGCTGTTGTCAGCTGGTGTTTGCTACGGCGTCGTTTTGATTAGTGGGAATGGTGTCGTTTTGGAGTGTTTTCTTGCGATTGCCATTTTGGTTGTTCCTGCTGATATTCACGAAAGAAAGGAGGTATCTGCTGGAAGATCTTTACTGTTCAGTCGACTGAATTTTGGTGTTCAGAAGACGTTGATTTGGGGAGATTATAAATATAAGTGTTGTTCGACACTTAGAATTATTTTAGAACCAGATATTTTTTATCTTCTTTCCCCAAACCCTCGTAGAGCTACCGTGCACCGAGACATTTCTTCCCCAGATTTTCGTTGTTCTCCGCCGAAGATTTGAGTAATTTTGGTGGCGTTGGGTCCCCTGTGAACTTCTCTTTCGATTGCTACCCATTTGAAGCTGCCGAACGACCTTGGAGAAGATCGTGAAAGTTGCTGGTTTCTAGTCGTGAGTGCTGCCGTGCCTTGTTCGAATTTGTGAGGTAGAATTTGTGGATTCGAGGTACGATTGAGCAGCCCTTAGCAACTTTGAGCGTGAACTTGTCTATATTTCAATGTTGTGAAGCCCGTGACTTTGCTGCTATGTGTTTACGTGGAATAGTTTGATGAATTGCTTGAGCTATACATTCTGTTGCACGTATTATGAATTGTATGCATTAAGCATTGATATTGAATGGCATTCATGCATACATCTTGAGCCTGAATGATAGAATGATTTGATTACTTGATTGGCTGCCACGTTGTGACTGGCCGACTGTTGAGTCGTGCCCGAAAAGTCCAACGCTATCGTCGGAGTGGTGACTACCGGATTCGAGTGTCTACCACCGAGCTGTGATGGGCTGACGGGCCCCGATGATCACGGACCGATGATTTCCACCGGCTGATTGGCTGTGAGTGGTATAGAGGCTTGATCTGAGTTGCCAGTTGATAGACTGGTCTAGCTATCCGATTTCTTGATAGCCCTCATGCATTCATAGCATTGATTTGAGCTTGTTGCATGTTTACTGCTTTGATAGCTCTTCGTACTGAGGCTTGACCTCGTACTTCTTTCCTGCTTTTGTCTTGTTTGGGTCTGCGTTGCCCATTTGCAGGAGTTTCAGGTAACCTAGCTGGGCAGAGTGGAAGTTCAGCTGGTCGATCCCCGCGTCCCTGAGTCCCAGTATATTTATGTTATGTATTGAACCGGGGGATGCCCCGTGTTATCATGTATTGGGGATCTGTATTTTGAATTGATATTATGTGGTTACTTGTTGCATGAGTTTGAGTTAACTCATATTTTGAGTATTGAATACTTTGAATGTATGATTTGAAGTTCAGCCCCATTGTATTTTGAAAAATTTTTAATCCCTGATTTTAATCTTCCGTGTTTATGCGCTTATTATGTGTTAATTGTTAGTAATTAGCATGGGGCCTGACATTTTTGGTATCAGAGCTTAAACTGGGATAAGCTCGATTTCTTTTGATCACACTCGAGTCTAGGCACAGAGTTTTGATTTGATTTTGACTGCCTCTGTGACTTATGTGATCTATTATCTGTCTTGTTATTATATCTGCTGTGAGATCTTACCTCTAGGCTTGTTAGATGCCGCCGAGACGAGGAGGAGGTAGGAGGACTAGACGTTCTGAGGAGGAGTCTAGAGCAGGTAGTGATGATGACGCTCAGGTTGAGGACGTCACTAGGCAGATAGGTGGAATGGAGTTAGTCTTAGCCCGATTTTAGCGGACGAACCCACCGACGTTGGCCGGTTCTGAGGGTGGCGCTAGGGCTGAGGCGTGGCTTGTTCAGATGGAGGAGCTATTTGATACCCTGGAGTACGCCCCAGAAAAGAGACTGAAGTTGGCAGTGCTGCAGCTGCGAGATGATGCGCAGCGCTGGTGGAGGAGTACTTCTAGGATGCTTCGAGATAGTGGGACGGAGCTCACTTGGGATGTTTTCTGTGAGGCTTTTAGACATGAATACACTCCAGAGTCCTACTTCGCTAGCCGGGAGCGTGAGTTTGATAACCTGAAGCAAGGTGATATGCGTGTGGCCGAGTATGCGAGGCGGTTTTCTGCGCTTCTAGTGTACATGCCAGCTGTGGCGAACCAAGAGCGAACAAAGAGGAACAAGTTTCTGAAGGGATTGAGACCTGACCTGTATCGGATGGTGCTGTCTGGGTCCCCGGCGACTTTCATGGATGCTGTGAACAATGCAGTGGATATTGAGGAGAGTTTGATGGATTCCGAGGCTCCAGTGCATCAGACAACCGCGCGTGCTTCTCAGCCAGCTCAGGCGGTATCGCAATCGTATCAGTCTCCTCAGGGGTCACAGCAGTCGAGTCGCCAGCAGTTTAGACCTAGAGGGAAGCAATTCAAGAAGAAGGGCCATTCGAGTTCTTCTGGCTCCGTGAGCTCTGGTTCTGGCAGTGGTTTTGGTAGCGGTTCTGGAGGCGGATTTTGTAGTCAGTGCGGAGGGAGACATGAGACTTCGCAGTGTCGAGGAGTTCGAGGACTCTGCCACCTTTGTGGTCAGCCGGGACACTTCGCTAGAGCGTGTCCTTCGATTGGAGGGCGGTCTACTGGTCAGTCGCAGCAGGGTTACGCTAGTGGTTCTTCTCAGCGACAGCAGCCTTTTTCTCAGTCCCAGCGACCTAGTTTTCAGCCTCGTGAGCAGTCGCGTTTTGGAGGACCTTCCCGACCACCGTTTCAGATTCCCCAACAGGCGCAGGC
>KV018136.1:64350-76796 GCA_001598015.1 Dorcoceras hygrometricum
AGAGATGAGAAATATCGATTTTTGGTGAAGTCAACGCTGGTCAACGTTACTGTAGCTCCTGCTGGTGGATTTTGAATCAGCAGAGATGACGTCAGCGTGACGCAAGGAGAGCTGCTGGTTTAGTTCAAGTTTGAGGATGCTGCTGGCAGACGTTGCAATTAGCGCGAGAAAGAATGAGGAAGTGACACGTGTTAGTCAACATTTTGGAGTGTTGACTATTGGATTCAGCAGTTGCGCTTGTTGGAGCGATCAGCTGACAGGTTTGAGGAACCAGTCGCAAGATCTGTTAATAGATATGATGACGTAGGCGTGACGTAGTCCTTGCTGCTGGTAGTAGATTGCGTTGTGATGGTTGCTGCTGACCAGCAGGCGCGCAAATACTATAATGTTGAGAAGCGGCGTCGTTTGAATTAGTTTAAACGCTGCGTTTTGAGCTTTTCGTTTGAGAGATCAGCTGTTGTAGCAATGTTTACGTAACTAAAGTGACGTCGTTTGGATTAGTAGATGCGTCGTCGTTTTGAGTGATTTCTCGCGACCAACAGATGGATTGTTTTGAAGAGAGAGCTGTTACCAGCTCTTGGTTGTTTTGCTTGCGAGAGCTGTTGTCAGCTGGTGTTTGCTACGGCGTCGTTTTGACTAGTGGGAACGGTGTCGTTTTGGAGTGTTTTCTTGCGATTGCCATTTTGGTTGTTCCTGCTGATATTCACGAAAGAAAGGAGGTATCTGCTGGAAGATCTTTACTGTTCAGTCGACTGAATTTTGGTGTTCAGCAGACGTTGATTTGGGGAGATTATAAATATAAGTGTTGTTCGACACTTAGAATTATTTTAGAACCAGATATTTCTTATCTTCTTTCCCCAAACCCTCGTAGAGCTACCGTGCACCGAGACATTTCTTCCCCAGATTTTCGTTGTTCTCCGCCAAAGATTTGAGTAATTTCGGTGGCGCTGGGTCCCCTGTGAACTTCTCTTTCGATTACTACCCATTTGAAGCTGCCGAACGACCTTGGAGAAGATCGCGAAAGTTGCTGGTTTCTAGTCGTGAGTGCTGCCGTGCCTTGTTCGAATTTGTGAGGTAGAATTTGTGGATTCGAGGTACGATTGAGCAGCCCTTAGCAGCTTTGAGCGTGAACTTGTCTATATTTCAATGTTGTGAAGCCCGTGACTTTACTGCTATGTGTTTACGTGGAACAGTTTGATGAATTGCTTGAGCTATACATTCTGTTGCACGTATAATGAATTGTATGCATTAAGCATTGATATTGAATGGCATTCATGCATACATATTGAGCCTGAATTGATAGATTGATTTGATTACCTGATTGGGTGCCACGTTGTGACTGGCCGACTGTTGAGTCGTGCCCGAAAAGTCCAACGCTATCGTCGGAGTGGTGACTACCGGATTCGAGTGTCTACCACCGAGCTGTGATGGGCTGACGAGACCCGATGATCACGGACCGATGATTTCCACCGGCTGATTGGCTGTGAGTGGTATAGAGGCTTGATCTGAGTTGCCAGTTGATAGACTGGTCTAGCTATCCGATTTCTTGATAGCCCTCATGCATTCATAACATTGATTTATAGCATGTTGCATGTTTATCTGCTTTGATAGCTCTTTGTACTGAGGCTTGACCTCGTACTTCTTTCCTGCTTTTGTCTTGTTTGGGTCTGCGTTGCCCATTTGCAGGAGTTTCAGGTAACCTAGCTGGGCAGAGTGGAAGTTCAGCTGGTCGATCCCCGCGTCCCTGAGTCCCAGTCTATTTATGTTATGTATTGAACCGGGGGATGCCCCGTGTTATCATGTATTGGGGATCTGTATTTTGAATTGATATTATGTGGTTACTTGTTGCATGAGTTTGAGTTAACTCATATTTTGAGTATTGAATACTTTGATTGTATGATTTGAAGTTCAGGCCCATTGTATTTCGAAAAATTTTTAAGCCCTGATTTTAAGCTTCCGTGTTTATGCGCTTATTATGTGTTAATTGTTAGTAATTAGCACGGGGCCTGACAGCTGCTACTGACAAAAGGAAGGAGCCTCTTGTGGTAGACACTATTCAAGGGCATCCGGCCCGTGAGATTTTCTCTTTAATCTGTGCAGATATCGATTTTCTTATCCAGATGAGAGAGCAGGTGATTGAAGCGGTGGCTTCTTTCTTCAATTCTTTTAGTGTTCGCAGACTATCAGCTTTGGTATCCCTTGAGGCGATTGCTGCTAAAGAAGAAAAAGTTCTGAATTGGGGTGAGACAGATTCCGTGCAGATAGCTCTTCAGTGGAGAGTATATATTGTTGCGAAGTTTAGGGAGTTGCTACTACGTAAGTTTTTAGAGGCCAGAAGGCACAATTTTGAATCTGGTACGCCCACTACAGCTATTGACCTCAAAGTTTTGGAACTGCTGTAAGACCCAAAAGCTAACGAGGTTAATTGAGTTAATTAATCGGGTTTTATTGAAATCAGCTTTGCGTCGATGTTCTTGAAGAAGCTATCGGGTTTTGTTTTAGTCCTTGGAACAAGTCTGGAGAGTTAGAGTTTTGGCTTGAGATCTGTTCAGAAGTGAACGTGCGTCATCGCTGAGTGCTAACGTTCAGCAGTGGTGACGTGAGCAGTTGTCGCTGGATTGTTGATTTTCATTTTTGAGGAGAAGTCTGATATCGTGGGCATTCAGATGTCTCCTAGCGTGTTTTCAGTAGCGGGTATTAGTACGTCGTTGTTTGATTAGTTGGAACGACAACGTTTTGAATTAGCGTAGGAGACTCAGCAGTGAGCAGCGTTGGTCTTCAGATTTGAGAGAGATCTGAGTGTTCGAGAGCGACGCCGTTTTGAGTTCAGATTTCGTTGCGCTAGCAATTCAGATCTGAGTAGTGAGCAGCGTTGGTCTTCAGATTTGGTCTCTCTGCGACGTCGTTTGGTTTAAGTGATCGCAGCTTTGGCGTAGAGTGAGATCTGTTGCAAGATCTGGATGCGAGCGGGAATATCAGCTGTGTTAGCTTAAGTTGTCGATGGATCTGTTTCCAGTTTTAGCCAGCTGTGTTATTTAAATAGAAGACTTAGTCTTAGTTCTCTATTATTGTTCCCGACACTTAGAATATTTCTCGATTGTAGATCTCTGTCGCGATACCCTAGCTACTGTTCACCGAACCTTATCTTTTTCGATTATCGACGGTAGACAGCTCCGATTGAAGTGAGAGTGGTAGAGTTAGACTCCTTTTGCTGAGACGCTTCGTTTGGATATTGATTTCGGACGTTTGCTTGAAGCTGGTGAGGTGCGTGAAGACATATCCTTTCTGTAGTTTGCTAGCGTTCCGTCCTAGCTTGTTGGGGTAAGTTTTCATATCCTACCTTGTGCTTTGTTAGAGCCTTCTGTTGTGTTAGAAGGGTAGGATGAGCGCTGGTTGAGTTTGTAGCTCCCAGCTGTTGCTTTTCTGTGTTTCGGTCCTTGAGTAGTTGTTTATAATTGGCTTAGCAGGTGTGAGATCTGCGTTGCTCAGACCCAGTTCGTAGTAATTGTTGCACAGAGACTTGAGGTACGGATGTGAGCTTGCTTACAGCATTGAGATTTGGCATGGATATGTGCTCATGCTTGCTGTTTTGTGATGCTGTGTATATTGTCTGTTATATGTTGCATTGTGTTGCACTGCATACACGCATCTGTTTCATATTGTTTCAGATCTCTTGTGGTTGTGCCTTTCGATTGCTTAATTGAGCGTGCCAGGGTGCTTGTAGAGGCGCGCGGGTAACTCCCGTCCCTCATCTCCCTGCTGGTACTGTTAGCCACCGTGAGCGGAGTGGGTAGCTCCCACATCTCATGTGTTGGGCAACAACAGGTTGAGCGTTGTTTATGCACCTGGTACCATGTGCTGAGACGAGTGGGTAGCTCCCATATACTCACACACATTGTGGCCACTGTCTTCTGTTCAGATTCCAGTTGTTGATCTGCCCTTGGAATCCTTTGGCTCCCTGTGTTCGGTTGTAGCCTTGATCTCATGCATAGCATTTGAATTTTATCTGTTGCTATCTAACTGCTGTTTTTCAGTTGCTCTCCGTACTGGGGTTTGACCCCATGTCCTCTGGGGCTTGGTTGTTTGTTGCCTGTGTGTGTTTTCAGGTTATCATGGTTACTCTGCTGGTCGTGGAGTAGACCCAACTGGAGGTGCCCCAGGAGGTGGTTAGAGTGTCCCAGTTAGCGTATAGCATATTATGTATCAGTACTTTTAGCCGTGGGTTGTCCTGTGCTTTGTAGTAGTGGTTGTATGGTACTTGATATATGTTGTAATGATGTACTGTTGTACTGAATTGATTTGGTAAATTGGGATATCTTAAGTATTGTTGTGTTTTAAATTATATGTTTTAATCGTCAGGACAAAAACGAAAATTTTAAGCCACTTTTGTATGCTTCCGCTATTGTTTTACATTGTTTAACTCTGTGTTGTGCACGAGGCCTGTCATTTTTGGTATCAGAGCTTAAGCTGGGATAAGCTCGATTTCTTTTATCACACTTGAGTCTAGGCACAGTGTTGCGTGTTGCATGTGCTTGATTATGTGATTCTATGTGATCTATGTGATATATTTATTTGTTGTTGCCAGACCTTACCTTCTTAGTGCCTTCGTAGATGCCGCCTAGACGTAGGGGTAGAGGTAGAGGGCAGTTTCAGGAAGAGTCCGAAGGTCAGAACGATGAGGTGCAGCGTAGTGTTCCTCGTCGTGGACACGTTAGACAGGTTGACTTGGAGGTAGATGAGCTGGCAGCCCGTGTAGACGATATGGAACTAGTGTTGGCGAGGTTTCAGCGGATTAATCCTCAGACGTTCAATGGCGATGAGCCTAGTTCTGATGCTGAGTCTTGGTTGCAGCATATTACCGGATTGTTCGATCGTGTCAGGTATGATGATGAGCGTAGGCTGAGTTTAGCTACGTTTCAGTTGAGGAGAAGTGCCGAGTGTTGGTGGAGAGGTGCTTCTAGGACTCTCGAGGAGACAGGTGTGGGGATTTCGTGGAGTAGTTTTTGTACTGCCTTTCGTCAGGAGTACGTTCCGGAATCTTTTGTGAACGCCAGGGAGCGAGAGTTCGATAACCTGGTTCAGGGCTATGTCCGTGGGTGAGTATGCCCGGAGATTCTCTTCTCTTCTTGCCTATGTTCCGCACATTTCTGGCCGAGAGAAGGCGAAGAGGAACAAGTTCATGGAGGGGCTCAATGAAGAGCTGTATTCATTTGTGTTGGCGGGTTCACCGACGAGCTATGCGGAAGCGGTGGACAGGGCTATAGACATTGAGGAAGGCTGCAGAATCGTCGGTCGCATGATAGGCCGCAAGGAGTGCAAGGTAGTCGTCCCGTGGTTTCTAGGGTGCAACCTTCCCAGTCAGTGCAGTCGTCTTAGCCACCCCAGCAACAGGTAGCTCAGCAGCCCGGAAACCAGAGGTTTAGGCCTCGTGGTCGTCAATTTAAGAAGAAGTCTGGTTCTAGTTCTTTTGGCTCGGGGAGTTCGAGCAGTGGCAGTAGCTCCAAGGTGGAGTTTTGTGGCCAGTGTGGTGGAAGGCACCCGACAGCGTAGTGTGTTGGTGTGCAGGGTTCGTGCAATGTCTGTGGTCAATGACGCAGTTGACTCAGAAAAACAAGAGGTTTGTGTGGACTGAGCAATGCGAGAATAGTTTTCTGTTGCTCAAAGAGAAGCTAACTACTGCGCCTATGTTAGCTCTGCCGTGTGGTTCAGGTGGTTTTGTTGTTTGTGCAGATGCTTCCTTGAATGGATTGGGTTGTGTGTTGATGCAGAATGGTCGAGTCATTGCGTATGCCTCTCGGCAGTTGAAACCACATGAGACTCGTTACCCAGTTCATGATTTGGAGGTAGCAGCAGTGGTTTTTGCTTTGAAGATTTGGCGCCACTATCTGTATGGTCAGCAGTTTGTGGTGTACTCCGATCACAAGAGTCTTCAGTATCTGTTTTCTCAATCAGATTTGAACATGAGACAGCGTAGATGTATGGAGCTGCTTAAGGATTTTGATTGTGAGATCAAATATCAGCCTGGGAAGATGAATGTAGTTGCTGATGCATTGAGCAGAAAGGCTAAAGTAGCGATGCTGGCTTCGATGCAGATTTTGAAGGTCCATGAGCATCTAAGCACTACTGGTTGGCGATATTACCCAGCTGAGGATTATGTTGTGGTGTCTTCTTTTCAATTTGAGCAACAGATTGTTGCTAGCATTAGAGCAGCTCAGAGGACTGATCAATCCATCCATGAGCTGAAACTGAAGGTGAGAGCTGGTCAGTTGGAGGACTATTCTATCTATTCCGATGGTTGTTTGAGGTTTCGTGGCAGGCTGGTTGTGCCAAATCTTGTTGATTTGAAGGAAGAGATCTTGAGAGAAGTGCATTGCAGTAGATACAGTGTCCATCCTGGTGAAGAAAGATGTATCATGCCTTGAAGCAGCATTACTGGTGGGCAGGTTTGAAGAGTGATGTTGCTGATTTTGTAGCCCGTTGTTTGAATTGTCAGCAAGTCAAGGCAGAAAGGATGAGACCTGGTGGTTTGTTGCAAAGCTTAGAGGTGCCCCAATGGAATTGGGAGCACATAGCTATGGATTTTGTCACGCATTTGCCTCGTTCCGGCCGAGGTTGTGATGCAGTTTGGGTGGTCGTTGACAGATTGTCAAAGTCTGCGCACTTCATTCCCTACAACATGACCTATTATTTGAAGAAGATGGCGAAGCTGTACGTAGATTTTGTGGTGCGTTTGCATGGTGTGCCAGTTTCGATTGTTTCAGATCATGATCCTTGATTTACTTCCAGGTTTTGGAAGAGTTTGCAAACAGCTTTGGGTACTAGATTGGCTATGAGTACAATGTATCACCCCCAGACAGATGGCCAATCAGAGAGAACTATCCAGATTTTAGAGGATATGTTAAGAGCTGTTGTGATGGATTTTAGTGGAAGCTGGCAAGACTCGTTGTCTTTGGTTGAATTTTCCTACAATAACATCTATCAGGTCACGATTGGGATGGCACCATTTGAATCTTTGTATGGCAGAAAGTGCAGATCGCCAATATGTTGGGAAGAAGTGGGGGAGAAACAACCGTCTTCTCCAGAGTTTGTGCAGCAGATGAGAGATCAAGTTGATTTGATTCGCCAGAGAATGAAAGCTGCACAAGATCGCCAAGCAAGTTATGCGAATAAGAGGCGTAGACCTTTAGAATTTGAGGTTGGTGATCTAGTTTTCCTTCAGGTTTCTCCTTTCCGTGCTGTGATGAGATTTGGTTTCAAGGGAAAGTTATCTCCTCATTATGTTGGTCCTTATGAGATCTTAGAGAGGATTGGCCCGTTGGCATATCGTTTGTTGTTGCCACCAGATTTATCTTCCTTACATGATGTGTTTAATGTTTTGATGTTGAGGATGTATGAGCCAGATCCCTCGCATGTGTTGAGAACTGACGAGGTAGAGTTAGATCGGACCTTGAGTTATGTTGAATATCCCTTGCAGATCTTGGATAGAAAAGAGAACCAACTGAGGAATAAAACCATTCCCTTGGTGATGGTTCAGTGGAGCAAACATGGTAGAGAGGAAGCTACTTGGGAACTGGAAGAAAAGATGCAGCATGAGTGGCCGCATCTGTTTGAGTGAGTGCTATAGCAGATTCCAATAGTTGGTTCTTTGTTATTTCTTGGTAGATGTTTGCTTATGTTCTTTTCCCTAGTTATCTTGAACTCTTGATCTTGAGATGTTTGATTTCGAGGACGAAATCCTGTTTTAGTGGGGGAGAGATGTAAGACCCGAAAGCTGACGATGTTAATTGAGTTAATTAATCGGGTTTTATTGAGATTATCTTTGCGTAGATGTGCTTGAAGAAGCTATCGGGTTTTGTTTTAGTCCTTGGAACAAGTCTGGAGAGTTAAAGTTTTGGCTTGAGATCTGTTCAGAAGTTAGCGTGGGTCATCGCTGAGTGCTAACATTCAGCAGTGGTGACGTGAGCAGTTGTCGCTGGATTATTGGTTTTCAGTTTTGAGGAGAAGTCTGATATCGTGGGCATTCAGATGTCTCCTAGCGTGTTTTCAGTAGCGGGTGTTAGTACGTCGTCTTTTGGATTAGTTGGAACGACAGCGTTTTGAATTAGCGGAGAAGACTCAGCAGTGAGCAGCGTTGGTCTTCAGATTTGAGAGAGATCTGAGTGTTCAAGAGCGACGCCGTTTTGAGTTCAGATTTCGTTGCGCTAGCGATTCAGAATTGAGTAGAGGGTGACGTGTCCAGCTACGACAGTAACTCTCTGCGACGTCGTTTGGTTTAAGTGATCGCTGCTTTGGCGTAGAGTGAGATCTGTTGCAAGATCCGGATGCGAGCGGGAATATCAACTGTGTTAGCTTAAGTTTTCAGTGGATCTGTTTCCAGTTTTAGCCAGCTGTGTGATTTAAATAGGGGACTTAGTCTTAGTTCTCTATTATTGTTCCCGACACTTAGAATATTTCCCGATTGTAGATCTCTGTCGCGATATCCTAGCTACTGTTCACCGAACCTTATCTTCTTCGATTGTCGATGGTAGACAGCTCCGATTGAAGTGAAAATGGTAGCGTTGGACTCCTATTGCTGAGACGCTTCGTTTGGATATTGCTTTCGGACGTTTGCTTGAAGCTGGTGAGGTGCGCGAAGACATCTCCCTTCTGTAGTTTGCTAGCGTTCCGTAGATCTCTGTCGCGATATCCTAGCTACTGTTCACCGAACCTTATCTTCTTCGATTGTCGATGGTAGACAGCTCCGATTGAAGTGAAAATGGTAGCGTTGGACTCCTATTGCTGAGACGCTTCGTTTGGATATTGCTTTCGGACGTTTGCTTGAAGCTGGTGAGGTGCGCGAAGACATCTCCCTTCTGTAGTTTGCTAGCGTTCCGTCCTAGCTTGTTGGGGTAAGTGTTCAGATCCTACCTTATGCTTTGTTCGAGCCTTCTGTTGTGTTAGAAGGGTAGGATGAGCGCTGGTTGAGTTCGTAGCTCCCAGCTGTTGCTTTTCTATGTTTCGGTCCTTCAGTATTTGTTTGTAATTGGCTTAGCAGGTGTGAGATATGCGTTGCTCGGACCCAGTTCGTTGTAATTGTTGCACAGAGACTTGAGGTACGGATGTGAGCTTGCTTACAGAATTGAGATTTGGCATGTATATGTGCTCATGCTTGCTGTTTTGTGATGTTGTGTATATTGTCTGTTATATGTTGCATTGTGTTGCACTGCATAAACGCATCTGTCCCATGTTGTTTCAGATCTCCTGTGCCTTTCGATTGCTGAATTGAGCGTGCCAGGGTGCTTGTAGAGGCGCGCGGGTAACTCCCGTCCCTCATCTCCCTGCTGGGACTGTTAGCCATCGTGAGCGGAGTGGGTAGCTCCCAAATCTTATGTTGGGCAACAGCAGGTTGAGCTTTGTTTATGCACCTAGTACCGTGTGCTGAGACGAGTGGGTAGTTCTCATATACTCACACACATTGTGGCCACTGTCTTCTGTTCAGATTCCAGTTGTTGAGCTGCCTTTGGAATCCTTTGGCTCCCTGTGTTCGGTTGTAGCCTTGATCTCATGCATAGCATTTGCATTTTATCTGTTTCTATCTAACTGCTGTTTTTCAGTTGCTCTCCGTACTGGGGTTTAACCCCATGTCCCTCTGGGGCTTGGTTGTTTGTTGCCTGTGTGTGTTTTCAGGTTATCATGGTTACTCTGCTGCTCGTGGAGTAGACCCAACTGGAGGTGCCCCAGGAGGTGGTTAGAGTGTCCCAGTTAGCGTATAGCATATTTATGTATCAGTACTGTTAGCCGGGGGTTGTCCTGTGCTTTGTAGTAGTGGTTGTATGGTACTTGATATATGTTGTAATGATGTACTGTTGTACTGAATTGCTTTGGTAAATTGGATATCTTAAGTATTGTTGTATTTTAAATTATATGTTTTAATCGTCAGGCCAAAAACGAAAATTTTAAGCCACTTTTGTATGCTTCCGCTATTGTTTTGCGTGGTGTGTTGTGCACGAGGCCTGACAACTGCTCACTGTCGCTCATCATTTTTCATTAAAAGTTTTGCTGAGGCAAGTAAAAGAGCATCAGCTGGAGTGGACATGGCCGTCCAATTCACTTTTTTTTGAAGGAGACAACAGTGATCGCGGATAATTCATTCCAAGAAATCATCGGACTATTTTCTCTACTTGCTGGATTAGGACAAAGATTTTAGTTGACGGGTCTTGGCTAATTGTTGAAGGAGTTGACTATTGGAGGCCTATCACGAGGCTAGTTGATTCTCGCAATTGGGAACTGCTGCCTCAGCAACATTATATTGATGACCTCGCCCCTCTTTGCGCCTTCATTGAGCCCGTTTAAGATATAGATTCAAGAGCACCCTTCTCCAGAATTGTTCGTGATCTTTGGTTTGAAGTTTGTGTTGGCGTACAATGGCGGATCCGGATCCCGTTTCCCGGGGGCGCAGCGGAAATAAAAAGTTGCCCCGAGAAACGTTCAATACATTCAACACAAATCAATAAACCATTCATAGGGGGTTCATTGATTGTTACCTTGCTGGCGTCTAGGCGCCTGGCTCCGACCAGTTTCACGAGGAAACCGGCACTTCAAACGGTAGGCGGCGGTAGATCGTCAATCAGGTCCACGACCGGAATCAATCTTCCTCCGTCAATCTGCACTAGAAGATCTGATGGATTTTGCCACGAACGGAATCTCCTCGTCGTGGTGATCGAAACAAGCCCGATCACACGACAAACGGACGGCGGCGGCGCGGCGGAGGAGCGGCGGTGGACGGCGGCCGTGCGTGAGGTTTGAGAGGAGGGGGCGGCGGTTTTTGGAGCTTGGAGGCTAGGGTTGTGAGAGCTAATAATTCATTAGTTGCCCTAGGTCAAGACTAAGTATAGGTATGATGGGTTTGAACCGGCCCATCGGACCTGGGGCGGGCCCAGTCCAATATATGAACATTCGGTTCATCTGCATCACGGTGGCTTCATCATAATTCCGATCGACGATCAGATCGGACCGAGCGACTCAGTTTCCAAAACTAAATATTATGATGCGAAAACAATTTTTCAGATTACTTAGTCCAAAATGACAGTTTTGCCCCTCAACAGTGGGAAATCGCAATTTGACCCCTGTTGACTTTTAGGAAGTCGCACTCCCTAAAATCCTCTTCCTATGCTCAACACATTGAGCTCAGTTTCCGTGCAGAAATCATGAATCCAGTACTTGTGTGATCCTCAATGGTTCAGGGATACAGCTAGCCGTGGGCCCACAACCATTGTGGCTCCGAAATCACAATTTCGGACTTGCCCATCGGATCATGGTAAAGCGCCTAGCAACATCGCCCCATGATTCCCTAGGTATCACTGATAGTGCCTGCAAGAACCAGTTGGTCGTGGTTAGCGTACAGTACGGTCCTTTCTAAACATATATCCCGATCAGATCAACGACCATTGGTAAATCGAGAGTCGCTATAGATCCGATAACTATGCATACATCTTGGAGATCAAATAGTGACATCGCGAGTGTAACTAGGTAAAACCATTTACCTAAAACACATCCAATACTCTGGCCAGAGATTTAAACACTATTATCCCCTCAGATAGCATAGGATATCCACGCATGAAAGAGAGCGGTGAATCCTCGACAACGAAGCATCGACTCCTACATGCATCGAGACCTCACCCAATCCCGCCGCCTAATGACCCCAAGGGAGTCCTCAAACGGGTCAAAGTGAGACGCCTATCATGTAGAGTCTCAATGACGTTTCGAGTCATGAGGACTAATCAGTACAACCAAGACCTCGGACTTATCCACTCGACAAATGGTAACCACTTGGAAAGTCCGAACGAGGATAGTTCGATAGATCACCAGGTCACTATCCATCTACATGCTCAGAACATCACAATGTTCCCTACCAATGAAACATGGTACTTCACATCGCAGATGCTAGTCTCGAGCTCGGGCGGCCTTATCCTCATTTTGACGGCCCAATCGACTAGGAACGAGTTCAGAATGTACAGTGACTATTAGATGTGTTTCATGATAGCCATCATATCCACTATCACATCTAACATACACTATGGTGAATTATAGGTCTTTATCCAACACAATTGTTAACATTATATAATGAAAATAAAGAATTCCATAAATAAATGCGTATTTCATAAATAAAGATTGTCATATACAAGAGTCTATAAAACCCACACGCCACAAGTTGGCTAGTTGGGCATCTACTCTAACAATCTCCCACTTGCCCTATAGCCAACTACTCATCAGACGCAGTCCCATTGTTTCGCGATGTTTTTCAAACAACGGTCCTGGCAAGGGCTTCGTAAGTGGATCAGCAATGTTGTCCGCAGAGGTGACTCTCTCAACTGCTATGTCACCTCTAGCCACAATATCCCGGATTATGTGGTATTTCCTCAGTATATGTTTGGATCTTTGGTGAGACCTAGGCTCCTTTGCTTGCG
>KV018136.1:110755-121737 GCA_001598015.1 Dorcoceras hygrometricum
CGGGCGGCCTTATCCTGATTTTGACGGCCCAATCGACTAGGAACATGTTCAGAATACACAGCGACTATTAGATGTGTTTCATGATAGCCGTCATACCCACTATCACATCTAACATACGCTTTAGTGCATTCTAGGTCTTTAATCGGGCGGCCTTATCCTCATTTTGACGGCCCAATCGACTAGGAACATGTTCAGAACACACAGCGACTATTAGATGTGTTTCATGATAGCCGTCATGCCCACTATCACATCTAACATACGCTTTAGTGTATTCTAGGTCTTTACTCAACACAATTGTAAATCATTACACACATAATGAAAGTAAAGAATGCCATATAAGAAAATGCGAATATCATATATAAAGATCATTTGTACAAGAGTCTTTAAAACCCACACGCCACAAGTTGGCTAGTTGGGCATCTACTCTAACAAGCTTGCCTTTCCGACCAAAATGCATCCCTTCATGGGCGATATCCTCACGAATACGTGATCCCCTACGGCCAACTCCAGATCTCGTCGTGTATGATCGGCATAACTCTTCTGATGACTCTGCGTTGTCCTCATCCGATCTCGTATCCTGGTCACAATTTCTGTTGTCTGCTGCACTAGCTCTGGCCCAGTAAATACTCTCTCGCCAACCTTGTCTCAGTGCACGGGAGACCTACATCTCTCCCGTACAGAGTATCATAGGGAGCCATCCCAATCGACACCTGAAAGCTGTTATTGTACGTGAACTCTACCAAGGGCAATCTAGAACCTCAAGTACCCTGAAAATCTATCACTCACGCTCTCAGCAAATCCTATAGAATCTGAATGACTCTCTCCGATTGGCCATCTGTCTGTGGGTGAAAAGCTGTACTGAAAGATAATTTAGTCACCAATGCAGCGTGCAAGCTCTTCCAAAATTCAGATATAAACCTGGTGTCCCGATCTGACACTATAGAGACTGGTATGCCATGCAGCCTAACAATCTCCCTAATGTATAGCTCTGCATACTGCGTCAAGGTGAAAGTGGTCTTCACCGGTAGGAAATGCACGGACTTGGTGAGTCTGTCCACAATCACCCAAATCGCCGTGTAACCTCTGGGACTCCTGGGTAATCCGACCACGAAATCCATCGTAATGTTCTCCCATTTCCACTCAGGGATAGGGAGCGGCTGTAACCACCATGCTGGCTGCTGGTGCTCTGCCTTAACCTGCTGACAGGTCAAGCACTTAGATACAAATCGCCCGATGTCCTTCTTCATCCCCGGCTACCAATAAAGAGTCTGTAAATGCAGGGAGTACGTCGATGCATGAGCCTCTGATAAAATCTCAGCTCTCAACTGTTCAGCATTCGGCACCCACATACGACCCCTGAATGAGTGATCCCATCCTTAACTGTATACAGGCACTCGCCCCTGGCCTCATATCTCTGTCTCCACTGTTGTAACTGCTCGTCAGTGGCCTGACCATCCCTAATCCGATATCAAAGAGTCGGCTGAACTGTGAGCGCTGCTAGACTAGGTGCACAGCCCACTGAATAAAACTCCAACCCGAATATCTGAATCTCAGCCTGTAGTGGTCACTCGATTGATAAGCATGCCACCACTGAAGTCTTCCGGCTCAATGCGTCTACTACCACATTAGCTTTACCCGGATGGTAGCTAATGTCACAATCGTAGTCCTTAACCAACTCCAGCCATCTGCGCTGCCTCATATTCAGCTCCTTCTTGGTGAAGAAGTACTTGAGGCTCTTATGATCGGTGAAAGTCTGACACTTCTCACCGTAAAAATAGTGTCTCCAAATATTCAATGCGAACACTGCTGCTGCAAGCTCCATATCATGCATCGGATAATTCTGCTCATAGATCTTCAGGTGTGATGACGCATACCAATTACTTTGCCACCCTGTATCAGAACTGCACCTAAACCTCTTAGGGAAGCATATGTTTACACCACAAAATTCTCCTGCTCCACTGGCATCGCTAAGACTGGCACTGAAGTGAGGGCCTCTTTCAACTGATCAAAGCTCCTCTGACACATGGGACTCCACACGTATTTTGCATTCTTCTTGGTCAGGGCTGTCAAGGGCACTGAAATCAAAGAGAATCCCTTGATGAACTTGCGATAATATCCGGATAAACCCAAGAAACTACGAATTTCTGCTGCATTCTTTGGAATCCCCCAGTTTTGTACTATCTCTACTTTCTATGGGTCGAATGAATCCCATCTCTAGAAATGATATGCCCCAAAAACGACACCTGCTCAAGCCAAAACTCGCACTTGCTGAACTTAGCATACAACCTGTGCTCCCTCAGTGTCTATAGTGCAGTCTTCAAATGCTGTCTATGCTCCTCTAAGCTCCTCGAGTAGACTAATAAATGCATCCCTTCATGGGCGATATCCTCACGAATACGTGATCCCCTACGGCCAACTCCAGATCTCGTCGTGTATGATCGGCATAACTCTTCTGATGACTCTGCGTTGTCCTCATCCGATCTCGTATCCTGGTCACAATTTCTGTTGTCTGCTGCACTAGCTCTGGCCCAGTAAATACTCTCTCGCCAACCTTGTCTCAGTGCACGGGAGACCTACATCTCTCCCGTACAGAGTATCATAGGGAGCCATCCCAATCGACACCTGAAAGCTGTTATTGTACGTGAACTCTACCAAGGGCAATCTAGAACCTCAAGTACCCTGAAAATCTATCACTCACGCTCTCAGCAAATCCTATAGAATCTGAATGACTCTCTCCGATTGGCCATCTGTCTGTGGGTGAAAAGCTGTACTGAAAGATAATTTAGTCACCAATGCAGCGTGCAAGCTCTTCCAAAATTCAGATATAAACCTGGTGTCCCGATCTGACACTATAGAGACTGGTATGCCATGCAGCCTAACAATCTCCCTAATGTATAGCTCTGCATACTGCGTCAAGGTGAAAGTGGTCTTCACCGGTAGGAAATGCACGGACTTGGTGAGTCTGTCCACAATCACCCAAATCGCCGTGTAACCTCTGGGACTCCTGGGTAATCCGACCACGAAATCCATCGTAATGTTCTCCCATTTCCACTCAGGGATAGGGAGCGGCTGTAACCACCATGCTGGCTGCTGGTGCTCTGCCTTAACCTGCTGACAGGTCAAGCACTTAGATACAAATCGCCCGATGTCCTTCTTCATCCCCGGCTACCAATAAAGAGTCTGTAAATGCAGGGAGTACGTCGATGCATGAGCCTCTGATAAAATCTCAGCTCTCAACTGTTCAGCATTCGGCACCCACATACGACCCCTGAATGAGTGATCCCATCCTTAACTGTATACAGGCACTCGCCCCTGGCCTCATATCTCTGTCTCCACTGTTGTAACTGCTCGTCAGTGGCCTGACCATCCCTAATCCGATATCAAAGAGTCGGCTGAACTGTGAGCGCTGCTAGACTAGGTGCACAGCCCACTGAATAAAACTCCAACCCGAATATCTGAATCTCAGCCTGTAGTGGTCACTCGATTGATAAGCATGCCACCACTGAAGTCTTCCGGCTCAATGCGTCTACTACCACATTAGCTTTACCCGGATGGTAGCTAATGTCACAATCGTAGTCCTTAACCAACTCCAGCCATCTGCGCTGCCTCATATTCAGCTCCTTCTTGGTGAAGAAGTACTTGAGGCTCTTATGATCGGTGAAAGTCTGACACTTCTCACCGTAAAAATAGTGTCTCCAAATATTCAATGCGAACACTGCTGCTGCAAGCTCCATATCATGCATCGGATAATTCTGCTCATAGATCTTCAGGTGTGATGACGCATACCAATTACTTTGCCACCCTGTATCAGAACTGCACCTAAACCTCTTAGGGAAGCATATGTTTACACCACAAAATTCTCCTGCTCCACTGGCATCGCTAAGACTGGCACTGAAGTGAGGGCCTCTTTCAACTGATCAAAGCTCCTCTGACACATGGGACTCCACACGTATTTTGCATTCTTCTTGGTCAGGGCTGTCAAGGGCACTGAAATCAAAGAGAATCCCTTGATGAACTTGCGATAATATCCGGATAAACCCAAGAAACTACGAATTTCTGCTGCATTCTTTGGAATCCCCCAGTTTTGTACTATCTCTACTTTCTATGGGTCGAATGAATCCCATCTCTAGAAATGATATGCCCCAAAAACGACACCTGCTCAAGCCAAAACTCGCACTTGCTGAACTTAGCATACAACCTGTGCTCCCTCAGTGTCTATAGTGCAGTCTTCAAATGCTGTCTATGCTCCTCTAAGCTCCTCGAGTAGACTAATATGTCGTCGATGAATCCGATGATGAACTGGTCTAAGTACTGTCTGAAAACCCGGTTCATCAAATCCATGAAGATCGTTGGGGCATTTGTCAGTCCAAACGGCATCACCAAAAACTCGTAGTGGCCGTAACGAGTCCAAAATGCAGTCTTGGACACATCCTCCTCTCTAACCCGTAACTGATGGTAACCAGATCTCAAATCAATCTTGGAGAAAACCGAAGCTCCCTACAACTGATCAAAAAAATCCTCGATCCTCGGTAGTGGGTACTTGTTCTTTACTGTAACTCGGTTCAACTCCCAGTAGTCGATGCACAACCTCATACTGCCATATTTCTTCTTTATGAACAGTACTGATGCACCACATGGAGAAAATCTAGGGCGAATAAATCCCTTTTTGAGCAGCTCCTGAATTTGCTCCTTCAGTTCCTTCATCTCGGTAGGAGCCAGTCGGTACGGTGCCTTAGAGATGGGCACTGTACCTGGCACCAAATCAATCGAATCTCAACCTCTCGCTCCGGTGGAACTGCCACAACGTCATCGGGGAAAACATCTGCAAATTCCTTGACTACCTCCACCTCAGACAGTGAAGGACCACGGAAGCCCAGATTTATCTATTTTCTGCAGGCTAGGAAGCTAGTCGAGCTTGGATGTCAGGCGTTCTTGGCCAGTGTTACCACTTCAGTGGATTCAGAAGGTCCTTCACTGTCTGAGGTGGAGGTAGTCAAGGACTCTAGCAACATCGCCCCATAATCCCCTAGGTATCACTATAGTGCCTGCAAGAAACAGCCGGTCATGGTTAGCGTATGGTACGGTCCTTTCAACTCACATATCTCGATCGAATCAACGACCATTGGTAAATCGAGAGTCGTTAGAGATTCGATAGCCATGCATACATCTTGGAGATCAGAATAGCGACATCGCGAGTGCTACCAGATAAACTCATTTACACTGAAGCACAAGAGTACTCTGGCCAGAGATTTGTCACACTATTATCTCCTCAGATAGCATAGGATATCCACGCACTAGGGCGAGCGGAGAATCCTCGACAACAAGGCATCGACTCCCACATGCTTCGTGACCTCACCCAATCTCGACACCTGATGACCCTCACGGAGTTGATAAACGAGTCAAAGTGAGGCGACTAATCATGTAGAGTCTCAATGGTGTTTCGAGTAGTAAGAACTAATCCATACAACCAAGACCTCGGACTCTCCACTCGACAAATGATAACCACTTGGAGAATCCGAACGAGGGTAGCTCGATAGTTCGTCAGGCAAACCATCCATCTGCATGCTCAGAACATCACAATGTTACCTACCAATGAAACGTTGTACTTCACATTGCAGATGCTAGTCTCAAACTCGGGCGGCCTTATCCTCATTTTGGCGCCCAATCGACTAGGTACAATTTTAGAATACATAGTAACTATTAGATGTGTTTCATGATAGCCATCATATCCACTATCACATCTAACATACACTATGTGCATTCTATATCTTATCCAACTACAATTGTTAAACATTACTAAAAATTGCCCTAAAGACAACTTATCAGACGTAGTCCAATTGGTTTCGCGATGGTTTTTCAAACAACGGTCCTGGCAAGAGCTTCGTAAGTGGATTAGCAATGTTGTCTGCAGAGGCTACTCTCTCAACTGCTATGTCACCTCTAGCCACAATATCCCGGATTAGGTGGTATTTCCTCAGTATATGTTTGGATCTTTGGTGAGACCCAGGTTCCTTTGCTTGCTCAACGGCACCTGTGTTGTCACAGTACACCGGGACTGGACCAACTCCTTCAGGGATTACGCCCAACTCTTGGACGAAATTCATTATCCAAACCGCTTCTTTAGCAGCAGATGATGCCGCAATGTACTCAGTCTCAGTGGTTGAATCCGCGATGGTGTCTTGTTTGGAACTTTTCCAAGAGACAGCACCACCATTAAGCATGAATACAAATCCAGAGGTTGACTTCGAATCATCCACATCGCATTGGAAGCTTGAATCAATATAGCCTTCCAATTTCAGTTCACCACCCCTATAGACTATAATAATATTCTTAGTCCTTCGTAAGTACTTAAGAATATCTTCACAGCCTTCCAATGCATTTGGCCGGGATTGGATTGGTAGCGGCTCGTGACACTCAGAGAGTATGCGACATCTGGTCTAGTTGAGATCATACCATACATAATACTACCTATTACCGAGGCATATGGCACACGTGTCATACTCTTTATCTCCTCATCAGTCTTTGGACACATAGACTTGGATAGAGTGACCCCGTGACACATAGGTAGGTGTCCTCTCTTGGACTCTTCCATAGATAACCTCTTAAGTATGGTATCGATGTAGGTCGCTTGGGTGAGTCCGAGCATCCTTTTCGATCTATCCCTATAGATCTGTATTCCCAGAATATAGGATGCTTCACCCATGTCCTTCATCGAGAATCTACTAGACAACCATACTTTAGTTGACTGCAACATTCCTACATCATTCCCAATGAGTAGGATGTCATCAACATAAAATACAAGGAATGTCACAGCATTTTTAACTACCTTCTTATACACACATGGCTCCTCGGGATTCTTGATGAAACCAAATTCTTTAATTGTTTAATCGAATCTCAGGTTCCAACTTCTCGATGCTTGTTTGAGACCGTAGATCGATCTCTGAAGTTTGTATACTTTATGCTCACTTCCTACAGATGTGAAACCCTCAGGCTGCGTCATATAGATCTCTTCCTTAATGTTTCCATTAAGGAACACAGTTTTCACATCCATTTGCCATATCTCATAGTCGTACCATGCTGCTGTGGCTAGTAGGATTCTAATTGACTTGAACATTGCGACTGGTGAGAAGGTTTCATCATAGTCAACACCTTGTCTTTGTGTGTAACCTTTCGCGACCAGTCGCGCCTTATAGGTCAGTACCTTACCATCAGGCCCAAGTTTTCTCTTGTATATCCATTTACACCCAATAGGAACTATTCCTTCGGGAGGATTAACAAGAGTCCAAACTTGGTTTGAATGCATTGAGTCAATCTCAGATTGCATTGCTTCAAGCCACAAATTAGAATAAGCATCGGAAATTGCCTCCTTGAAGGTTCTTGGATCACATCCAATGGTTTGATAACTTTGATCATCTTCAAGGAGGAAACCATATCTAACAGGAGCCCTAGGAACCCTTTCAGATCTCCTAGGTGTGTCCATCTCAAGTATTAGCTCTTGAGGTGCGGGAGATTCACTTGGTACTTCGGATGGTTCTCGAACCTCTTCGAGTGGTACGATCTTGCATTTTCTATCAAGTAGAAATTCCCTTTCCAGAAAGGTGGCATTTCTTGAGACAAACACTTTTGTTTCATTGGGATAGTATAAGTGGTATCCAATAGAATTCTTAGGATACCCAATGAAGTAACATAAGATGGATCTATTATCCAGCTTATCTCCCAATGTCTGCTTCACGTAAGCAGGACATCCCAAAATCCTCAAGTATGAGTACTTGGGTGGCTTGCCCATCCATATCTCATATGGAGTTTTATCTACTGCCTTGGTATGGACATTGTTCAACAAAATTACCGTCGTTTCGAGTGCATAGCCCCAAAACGAGGTAGGAAGTTCAGTGAAACTCATCATAGATCGAACCATGTCCATCAAGGTTCGATTACGACGCTCTGCTACACCATTGAGCTGTGGTGTGGCCGGATGGGTCCACTGTGAGAGAATCCCATTCTCTTTAAGATTGTCTTGAAATTCGGGACTTAATTATTCTCCACCTCGATCGGATCGAAGTGTTTTAATACTTTTTCCCAATTTATTTTGTACTTCAACCTTGAATTCTTTGAACTTTTCAAAGGATTCAGACTTGTGCTTCATTAAATACAAGTACCCATACCTAGAGTGATCATCGGTAAAGGTGATGAAGTATGTATGACCTGACTTAGTACCTATGCTAAGTGGGCCACACACATCAGTGTGGATCAAATCCAATAGGCCTTGAGCACGTTCAGGCTTGCCCGTGAAGGGCAATTTTGTCATTTTTCCCTTGAGACAAGACTCACAAGTTGGTAGAGGGTTAATATCAGACATATTAAACATGTCACTCCTGATCAACTTGTTCATCCTATTTAAGGAAACATGACCTAGCCTAGCGTGCCAAAGTTGTGCCGGGTTCAAACTATCGTTTTTCCTTTTTATTGTTGTTGTGTGTGTTTTCACATCGCGAGTTGGAACTTCTCTCAATTTTAAGGCGTATAGATCGTTTTCTCGTTCCCCAATTCCAATTAAACATACATTCTGGTAAATATTGAAAATCGAATTGGCAAAATGACAAGAGTATCCATCACTATCAAGAATAAAACGGAAATGATGTTCTTTATTAATTCAGGAACAAATAAAACGTTTCTCAACAACAACTTAAAATTTGAAGACAGAAATAAATAAACATCTCCTATAGCTACGACCGCAACCCTTGCTCCGTTTCCAAGCCTCAAGTGGGTCTCACCCTATCTAAGACGCCGACTTCTTGTCATTACTTGCAAGTCATTGCAGATATGAGATCCACATCCGGTATCAAGTACCCAAGAAGTCGAGTTAAGAGACATATTTATTTCAATGTAGAACATACCTTTTGCAGTTCGTAACTGCTCAAGGTAATCCTTACAGTTCCTCCTCCAGTGCCCAGGCTTTTGGCAGTGGTGGCAAACATCCTCAGATTTGTCCAGCTTTGAGGCCCTTGCCTTAGGCTTCTTGGTGGGATTTCACTCCTTCGCAGGGGCAGAACGCTTCTTTCCCTTGCGTTTGGGCCCCTTCTTCGCAGAGGAAGAAGAGACCAAAAGGAGGACGGGCTTGTCCCTTTTTATGGTCCCCTCAAACACGACAAGCATGTTTACCACCTCTTCAAGGGTGGCTTCCAGCTTGTTCATGTTGAAGTTGACCACAAAGGGATCGAATGCAGCAGGCAGGGAGAGGAGAAGCAGATTCACAGACGGCTCATGTGGAAGGTGATATCAAGACCTATTAGCTTCTCAATGAGCCCAATCACACGGACCCCATGTTCATGGACCGAAGTCCCCTCGTGCATGCGGCTCGTCATGAGCTCCTTGACAGTAGGGAAACTCTCAGTCCGAGAGTTCTCCCCATACAGTTCCTTGAGATGAAGGTGTATGCCAGCAGCATACACCATTTTCTCAAAGCGCCGCTGCATTTCGTTGGACATCGATGCCATCATATAGCACCGTGCCTTAAGCTCGTCATCCCACCATTTATTCAGCTTTGCCAGCTCCTCAGGACTGACATCGGCAGGGGCTTCCTTCGGAGGGCTCTTCTCTAGCGTGTAGAGAAGTTTCTCCGAGGCCAAGATAATATTGAGGTTTCGAAGCCAATCTTGGTAGTTTAAGCCAGTGAACTTGTTGCTAACCAGTATAGCAGCAAGTGGATTTTTCATCGAAGACATAATCAAAGCAGTTTATACTGAAAAGAAAAACAGACATGCATTACCAACTATTCATGAAAAATGCTAAGACATAAGACATGGTAATTTAGTTTTATGAATTATCCTCCCACTATTTTAACGATTTCACCACCCTCTAATGAAATCGAGAAAGAAAGTTTCCTTAGTGGGTACACAGAGTCCAATCAAGAAATCATGGTCCCGAATAAAATCAGCCAACCATGACCCTCAAAAGGTAGAGCCCAATTGCAACAGATGCAACCTCCATGTATTTACCTCACGTCCAGTAAGGGCCCAATAATATGACGCCGATTACTATCACGTGTCAAGATGACCCATCAATGTTGAGTTGTGATGGACGGTCCCCTTAATATCCCCAATAATATGAGCCAACGATAAAGTGAGTTCCAACCAACTCACAGCAAGTGTCAATGACGTGTACAGCTTTCCGGCACACAGAACCCTCCAATAATATGAGTCGGGCTATGTATGCGGGCAGCATCGACGTACACCCATTGTTGATGGAAGGCAGGAAATTTTAAACAATATTTAAATTCCCTTTAGTTTCATGATCTTATCATGAACCTTTTAATCTTGATATGAAATTTAAATCAAATTTAAAATGAGGGATTTTAATTCTGAAATTTGGTCTCAATAATTTTAAATCAAATTTAAAATCGCGGATTCAACAGATATATATCACATATATAATTGGATGATCGATAAGCGAGAGCTATGCGATCCGTGGTTGCCAAGCACAGATCTAGGTCCAATCCTAGGTGACATGCAGTATGCAAATGCAATCCTATTACATAAGATTCCAGTTTTACAAGTCTTCGGTCTTCAATATCTTTGATCATCATCTCCACCATCTTCAAAATTATCCTCCCACTAAGTCTAATATTTACATTTAAATAACCATGACAAATAGGGATACATTTTAAAGGGGTGGGAGGGGTGGGAACGGGCCATAAACCAGACCCAATTTGAAATGAATTCAAAAATATTACAACCAAGAATTGTAAAACCTAGCATAAACCTAACATATTGGGCACGGGTCTCGATCATCCCAAACATTATCTATTCAATTATCTCAATTAATTGACACAAATAAAATAATCAAATCAAATTTGTTTTTATTCAACAAAATCACATTTTAAATATAAAATCATATTTTATAAATAAAATCTTATTTTTTATTTTAATTGCATCAATTTTGGGTTTAAAACAATTTTAGGTCCAATATCTCAAAATTTTCAAAAA
>KV018136.1:122533-149926 GCA_001598015.1 Dorcoceras hygrometricum
TTGGCGCAGCGGTGGATCCGGATCCCGCTCCCGGGGCGCAACGGAAGATTTAAAATTGGAGCCCGGGAACGGTCAATAGACCTATACAATTGAATAAAAACATTCATAGAATGTTCAGAACAGTACCTTGCTGGCGTCTAGGCGCCTGGCTCCGACCAATTTCACGAGGAAATTGGCACTTCAACGGTTGATCGATTTCGGCCTCCTAATCCGGTCCACGACCGGAATCTCAATTCCTTCGCCGATTTGCACTTGGAGCCCGGGAACGTCAATACACCTATACAATTGAAATAAAAACATTCATAGAATGTTCAGAACAGTACCTTGCTGGCGTCTAGGCGCCTGGCTCCGACCAATTTCACGAGGAAATTGGCACTTCAACGGTTGATCGATTTCGGCCTCCTAATCCGGTCCACGACCGGAATCTCAATTCCTTCGCCGATTTGCACTAGAAAACCGACGAAAGTTTCATGGACGGAATCTCCTCGCCGGAACGGTCGGAACAAATCCCGACTTGCGGCGGGGAGGAGATGAAGGGAGAAATTTATAAGCTGAGGAGCTTTTGGTGTGTTTCAAATGAATACGCCAGGGCCCCTATTTATAGATTTTCCATGGGCTTGAACCAGCTTAATGGGCTTGGGTCGGGCCCAGGCCCAGGGTGCACATTGGTTTCAAGTCCATCACTGTGGATCCTTCATAATCCCGATCGACGATCAGATCGGAACGATCTACATAGTTTACAAAACTGAGCATTATGATGTGAAAACAATTCTTTGGACCACCTAATCCAAAATAGCAGTTTGGCCCCTATAAGCTTTAAGGATAGTCAAACTAGTCCAAACTTAGGGAAATTGCATTTTGACCCTATTTAATTTTAGGAAGTCGCACTTCCATCCTTCCTCCTACTATACTCAACAAATTGAGCTTAGTTTCCGTACGGAAATTGATAAACCAGTACTTGTGTGACCCTCGATGGTTCAGGGATACAGCTAGCGGTGGGCTCACAACATTTGTGACTCCGAAACCATATTTTCGGACTAACCCATCGGATCATGGTAAAGCGTCTAGCAACATCGCCCCATGATCCCCTAGGTATCACTGATAGTGCCTGTAAGAACCAGTTGGTCATGGTTAGCGTATGGTACGGTCCTTTCAACTCACATATCCCGATCGAATCAACGACCATTGGTAAATCGAGAGTCGTTAGAGATTCGATAGCCATGCATACATCTTGGAGATCAGAATAGCGACATCACGAGTGCTACCAGATAAACTCATTTACACTGAAGCACAAGAGTACTCTGGCCAGAGATTTGTCACACTATTATCTTCTCAGATGGCATAGGATATCCACGCACTAGGGCGAGCGGTGAATCCTCGACAACAAGGCATCGACTCCCACATGCTTCGTACCTCACCCAATCTCGACACCTGATGACCCTCACGAAGTTGGTAAACGAGTCAAAGTGAGGCGACTAATCATGTAGAGTCTCAATGATGTTTCAAGTAGTAAGGACTAATCCATACAACCAAGCCTCGGACTCTCCACTCGACAAATGGTAACCATTTGGAGAATCTGAACGAGGGTAGCTCGATAGTTCGCCAGGAAAACCATCAATCTACAAGCTCAGAACATCACAATGTTCCCTACCAATGAAACGTGGTACTTCATATCGCAGATGCTAGTCTCAAACTCGGGCAGCCTTATCCTCGTTTTGGCGGCCCAATCGACTAGGAACAATTTTAGAATACATAGTGACTATTAGATGTGTTTCATGATAGCCATCAAATCCACTATCACATCTAACATACACTATGGTGCATTATAGGTCTTTATCCAACACAATTGTTAACATTATAAAAATAATGAAGGTAAAGAATGCCATAAAAGAATACGAATTTCATAAATAAAGACCGTTTTACATAGAGTCAACAAGAACCCGCACGCCACAAGTTGGCTAGTTGGGCACCTACTCTAACAACTCGATCAACCAATCCATCCCTAGAATGAGGTCAATTCCCGGAATCGACAACATGATCAAGTATGTCGTGACTGCATGACCCTGAAACATCATCACCAATCCCTGAACAACACTGGTCATTGTTAACTCCTCCCCTGACGGGATCGTCACTGCGAGAGCCACACTCAAGCTCTTCGAGGTAATACTCATCCTCTGAATGAACGCACTCGAGATGAATGAGTGAGTCACCCTGAATCTAGCAAGGCAATGGTAGTGAAACCTAAAACACGGATCCTGCCTGAAATAGAAACGTCAGCACATGCACGCTTTTACCATCAATCCATATCCCCATAAACAGTTTAGATGCCTAAAACATTTCTAGGTTCGCTAGTCCTACCCGTCTAAGTCCTCAAGGAAAGTCCTAGAAGGTCCAACAGTTCTACTTAGATTCAACCCAGAAACCTAAGGCGTAGAATCTTCTAACAGTTCTCTACTCAACATGCAATTCTGGACACAACAAATACCAAAATTCCAGGATTACGGGAACGATGGAAATTCTAAACTAGAATACCTGTGATCAATGTCGTGTCTGGATCTGCAGCCTCTGCCTACATCATGTTTTACACGACCCGTGGACTGTCTCTTCTTAGGGCAATCCCTAGAAATATGCCCCAGTTCCTTGAAATGATAGCACCTGCCTGATCCTGCCATGCACGACCCCGGGTGCTGCTTATGGCACTCCTTGCACACTTGTGTCCCTCCAGGTCTAGGGGCATTGGTCCCCTGCTGCTGCGGTCTCTGCTGGCCTTGCGGCCTATGCTGCTGTGGCCCCTGAGGAGTTGGGCCCTTAGGAGGCCCCTGAAAAGATCTCTTAGTCGGCTGCTACGAATACTGTCCCCTGGCGGGCTACTGGAACTGCCTCTTCCGTTGATAGTCGTCTCTCATGTCCTTTCGGTCCCTATCAGATCGGTAAGCTCGGTTAACTGCAGCCATGTACGTTGTCACGTCCGCCATGTTGACATCGTGGTGGATGTTTGGTCTCAGACCATCAGTGAACTGCCTCAACTTTTAGCTCTCCACCAGCGCGATCAAGGGCACGACGTGACACCCCCGCTCGAATTGCCGGACATACTCGGCTACAGACTTGTCTCCTTGGCGGAGACTCATGAAAACTGCCTCAACTTTTAGCTCTCCACCAGCGCGATCAAGGGCACGACGTGACACCCCCGCTCGAATTGCCGGACATACTCGGCTACAGACTTGTCTCCTTGGCGGAGACTCATGAACTCCCTAATCAGGTGACTTCGGGCGTCCTCAGTGAAATATTTCTCGTAGAAGACAACCTTGAACCTCTCCCAGGTCAGGTCCTCCAAGACTAACCCAACCAATGCACCCTCCCACCAGAGTGCTGCATCTCCCTTCATCATGAAGATAACGCATCGGACCCTGTCAGCATCCTGGAGACCCATATAAAAGAAGATGGTCTCTAGAGAACGGATCCACTCCTCAGCAACTAGCGGATCTATAGTCCCGACTAACTCCTTGGGTCCCTAATTACGGAACCGCTCAGCCACATCCTCCTCATGAGACTTCCCAGGTCGCTCCGACTGCCTCTCTAACATCCTGGTGATCTCGGCTAGCATGTCCACGCTAGCCCTCTCATAGGGCGTCAACTGCGGAGGTGAGGGAGGAGGAGGTGCATCATCATCCTGCTGGTCTTTAGCACGTCTAGGAGGCATACTGGCACACAAAACCCTTCACGTAAATCCAAGTGCATGACTAGGCGTCTAACTCTTAAACTCCTAGGATAAAACTAATGCAAAAATAAAACATGCATCATGCGAAATTATGAATCGTAAAAACCCTAAAACTTACAGACTGGTAGTGCGACTTCTGAGCTCCACGCAGCAGGCTAGTACCCCACCAGAACCACCGCTCTGATACCAATTGAGACGAACCGTACTATAGAAATTCCTTTTTTTTTGAAATAAAATGCGGAATAAACATACTTTAAAGCATATAAATTTCAACAATTAAAATCTTTCCTCAACATACTGTAAAGGCATATATAAATAAACATCTCAAAATCAGATCATTCATTCTGCTTAAAATCAGAGTACGTAAAATGTTGAGGAATATGAAAATGTCTGATTAAGTAAAAGCATCTGAAGTGGTCACGGGGTAACAGCCGCTGCTGGCGATCAGAGATCCTCACCACCAGTCGGAACAAAATCAACTACAGGATCACCTGCACCATTTAAATCTAGTGAGCCTTAAGGCCCATCATGCTCTATCTCATAATAACAATGCACATATAATAAAATCGCATGCAAGCACATAATTAACGTAAAATAATTTAAAATCATGCATTCATGAATTATCATAAATCATGGCTCAAAATGTAGTCATAACAATGCATTGTCGTATATTATGACATAGGCATGAACATAACGTAAAAGTCGTGCGAGTCGTATCCATGATGTGTGGGCCATTATACATTAACGATTGATCAATCATAAAAACCTATGTACGGGGAGATGCGGTTCACCCACCTTTCTCGGGATTCCCAACACCTCTATGCTGCCACTTCCCATGTCATGAATACATGACTCCGTAAGGTCATTATAACATTAACAGAGATTCATCGGGCCCGGTATCCCGATTTCGCTCATCATTACTTGCCACAAACCACTTCAATCCCTTAAAATATTTTCTTTTCTTTCATGCCTTAACATTTCATAAAGATTTCATGATGCGTGTACGTCATAAATATGCAGCTTAAAAGGTTTAACCCGTTAATATATATTTAATCTTTCTTTAAATATTAACATACCCATATACATCGTAAAATACTACATATATAATTAAATATATGCATGCGGGCTTCTGCATTTTTTCCTTCCCCGGTCAAGGACTGGTTCAATTGGCTGGCCCACTAATTCTAAGCCCAAAATCCTAGACCTGATCTTAAACTGTAACTTAACCCAAAACTCAATTGGCCCATTAAACTCAAACTTACATTTCAAAATTGTTAAAAGTACTCGGTACTATAATTTAAAAATCAGACATCTAAAATTTGACAAAATATCAGTCACATTGACTAAAATCAGACTTTAAAATTTAATACAAATATTGGGCCCATAAATTTAAAGGAATTTAGGCTTTTAAAAATTTGACTTATAACATTCGGCCCAATACGCTTAAAATCGAACTTTAAACTTTAAAATAAAATACCCGGTCCAAAAGTAAAAATAACCCAGACCCGACTGAAAATAATTTTACCCGACCCCGACTGATCCGACCCGGTTCGACTAGACAGACCCAACCGGCCCAACCGAACCATCCAAAACACCTCACAACCCTAGCCGGCGCCGTCGCCACCTAGCAACATGACATCCAGCCCTTCGTTCCCACTGTTCCGGCTGCCCTTGGCCGGAACCCCATCGGCAGGACCACCCACAGGTCTGGCCATCACACTAGACCAAGCCATGTCTCGAACCATGGGATACATGGTTCGGCCGAGACACACAAAAGCAGCGGTCGTGCGCCGCATGTAAGATGCGGTCGTGCCGCCCCAACCTTGCTCGACCAGGTGATCGAGCCTCCTCTCCACCTAGACTCGGACCACCTCCGAACCACCTTGAACTGGAACCCAGCCCTATGAACCGACCATGACCGAAGAACATCAAGAAACAAATCATAATCGCGGTAAAAATCGTGATACATGCATGGATCTCAAACAACAAACATAGATCGTATCATAACGCATACAAATCATGCAACATCAATTGAAAACAGTATAATATGATTTAAATGGTGAGAAAAAGGAAGAATAGAGCGTGCCTTTTTGAAGAATTACGAAGGATACACGTTACCGGGACGAAGGACTCGATATTGGGACGCTTGAACCTTGAAATCAACCAAGAAAACCGATGGTGCTTGAGTGAGGGAAGGACGGTGTGAGTGAGGGAGGGGAGGAACTAGGGTTTCGAAATTAGGTATAGAAGGAATGAATGGTATACCAAAAGACCTCTCTCAGTATTTTAAGTTAGGAAAATAAAAGAGTTCTCCCTCATTAACCCCACTAATTAAAAATACTAATTAAAAACTCAAAATTAAACTTTGAACTTCTAATTTTCGTAATATAAAATCATCTAATTTTTAAAATGTAGTAAAGTTCACTAGAATAGCCCGTATAGGTGCAAAACGGGTTCCTCTCGACAAATATACCGTAATATAAAATCATCTAATTTTTAAAATGTAGTAAAGTTCACTAGAATAGCCCGTATAGGTGCAAAACGGGTTCCTCTCGACAAATATACAAGAAAATCCTATTTTTCATAAATTACTGCTTAAAATAAAAAATTTTTCTCTTAAAAATGTCGTCCATGCATCCGGAAGTCAATCAGGCTACTAAAATGACATGAACATCTTAAAACATAAAATTATCACGTAATCACATAAGATGACATATAATTTTCTAAAAACTAAGTTTCCCCGTAGTCATGCACCCTCTATAACGTAATCAGGATTGCTGGGCGTTACATTATATGGGTTAAAACAATCTGATCGAATGTGGTATAATCAATTGATTGATCAATTTTTTGATGAAAAGGGATATGTAAAGAATCCAATACCCTTGTGTTTTCATTAAGAAAACAACATATGAATGTGTAATTATTGTTGTATATGTTGATGATTTAAACATCGTTGGTACGAATAATGAATTCAAGATGTTGTGATGTATTTAAATGAAGAATTTGAAATGAAGGATGTGAGGCCCGAAAAATTAGGGATTAACTGAGATAATTAATCTGATATTGTCGTAGAACAGATCGGGCACGAGCTGTCTGGGGTATACCAGCTTGGAGCTAAATTGGTTCGTTTAGCTAAGACAAGCTTTCCAGTGTGATCTGTTTTGGAGGTAATGATGTTGCAGATACCAGCTTGGGGATTGTCGTTGTAAAAGAGCAGGTTTTAAGAGTTTGAGTACAAGCGTTGGAGATCTGGTCCTGAGCTGTATTGACCAGCTCGATGCTAAGGTGGTGACCGTGAGCTGGTATGGGGGAAAACCAGCTTAGAGATGGAAAACTGGGAATCACTTCGTAAAGGATTAGGTACCAGCTGGGTTCTGAGCTGGATCCATCTTAGGGATAATCTGGATTCCCTGAGCTGGAGGATGTAATCTTAAGGGTTATGTTTCATGGTATGGTGACACCAGCTTGGATACAAGCTGGTAGTAGTAGAAGTATTCTAGTTGTCCCGAGCTGGAGTACTATGCAACGTTGTTTAGAGATACTAGTTGAGACGCAAGCTGGTAGTACTGTGTGGACCGATCCGGTTTGTGGTTGTGCTGTAGACTGGTACGGTTTATCATTTCCATCTTATGCAAGAGCTGGATGTATGCGAGTTGGTTTATGTACGCGCGAGCTAGTTGGTTTACGTGAGCTGGTCAAAGAATAATCTCATCTGTGGTTGTGAGCTGTTACTACTGTGTACCCTGTGCATTGTGTTGGGATATCATATCAGTTGTGCTGTTCTAGAAGTGCAAGATGGATGACATATACCAGCTGGGAGAGAAGGCAACGTGCTGGTTTGTGCCTGAGCTGGTACCAGCTTGGACCCCGAGCTGGTTGGTGGCTACTGTTCACCAGATTGCGGGAGACTTAAGTTATATAAATAGTGGACTTTTACCATGGACACGTCATTTATTTTCCAAAACTTAGGGTATATCTCTCGAGAGCAAACCTTATCCACTCGTGAAACCCTTACTGTTCATCGAACCTTGTGTTCTCCGATTTTCGACGGTAGATGGTGCAGATTGGAGCAGGGCTGGTAGCGTTGGGTTACCCCTTTCCAAGACCGTCCTTCCTATACAATTTTTGGAGGCTGTGTTGGCTAGAAGAGTGAACGTGAAGAAGCTACAGTGGACTGTCTGTTCATGTTTCTATCCGGTTGGTTTTTCCATTCGGGTAGTGCTTTATAGTAAGTGTTAGATTCTACCCTATGCTTCGTTTAGAACCAGTTATTGTGTTTGAGGGTAGGACAGAGCTGGGCTGAGCTGGTCGCTCCCAGTTCTGGTTTCTGTACTAGCTGTCCCTGAGCTGGTTTTTGTTTGGTTAAGCAGGTTGTATATCTGCATTGTTCGGGACCCCTGTTGTGGTAATTGTAGCACAGAAGCTAAGGTACTGATGTGACATATATTTATAACTTTGAGATAGGCTTGTATATAATTGAGCATGTGCTGTTACGTTGAGCAATGGGTATGCTGTTGACTCTATGTTATTTCTTGCATATGTTCTTGTGTGACAATTTGCAAGCTATTCCTATGCATACACGCATGGCAGTTTGATACGCTTTCCCTTGCGATCCTTTGCTAACAGCCCGCTGTGAGAACTTATGCTTTGTTGTCTCTTGTTGTTGAGCTAAACCGTGTTAACAGGATGCGTGTGATTGAGCGGCTGGGTAGCTCCCATTCTCTCACATGCCCTATGGCCCTTTGTTCCAGCTTCGTTCCAGTACTCCGTGTGATTGAGCGGTTGGGTAGCTCCCATTCTATCACATGAACTACGGCCATTCCTGTTATGTATTCTGTCCGGTACTGTGTGTGATCAAGCGGCCAGGTAACTCCCGTTCTCTCACATGTTTGGTGACCATTCCTATTCTGGTGACCAGCTGTGTACTGTTCCTTTGGGATCCATTGATCTTGTCTGTTCTCATGCATCGCATATCATTTATATCTTGTTCTATCTACTTGCTTTATTATGTTGCTCTCCGTACTGGGATTTGACACCTGCCCCTCCGGGGCTGTTTAACTTATTGTGTGCCATTTAGGTCTTTCAGGTTATTCAACTGGCCGTGGAGGTGAGTCAGCTGGTGGTGCCCTCAGAGGTTGATTAGAGTATCCCAGTTTTATATATTTTTTGTTTGTATTGGAGTATGTCATGGGGGAATGCCCTGTGCCGCTGTTGTATCCCGATTTGAGATTCTGTTGGTTGTGGATGCTCTGTATTTTCTATACTTGCTGCTGTTGTCTCAGCTTTTGGTTTGTTGTAAAACTTGTATTTTTTATATAAGCGTATTTTTAATTTATTATTTTCTTAGTCAGGCCAAAGCGAAATTTTAGCTTCCGCAATTGGGATTTGCGTGTTTTATCTCTGTTTTGTGCACCGGTGTTGGATCTGTTTTTACAGATCCTGATTAAGTTTTGAATTACACAAAACCTGTTATTGTGATTCTAATAATTCTAATTGAGTGTACAGATTATAGCTAACAAAGAAGACGATCAGCAGCAGCTATTTCTGTCCAGCAGTTGGTTCGCTATATTATCAATCAGCAGATGGTTTGGTGATTCATGGAATCAGCAGTTGAATTAGCAATGGAGACGTCCAGAGTTATATCAGCTGTTCGTTGAAACGATGACAACCAGCTGAAGAGACTCTTTGTCATCGAAAAGTTCTCATACATTTACTGGAAATTGTCATTGCAAAAATATCCTAAGTCCAGTGTGTAAAACTCGAAGAACATTCAGTTCAGATTTATAGAGTTAATCTTCGAGTTATATTTTGGTTCACATTTGTAAACAATTCTTGTTGATAAAAGAACCAGAAGATTTACAGTACTCAAAAATCATTGTATTTCATTGTTATCAATTCTATTGAGTCTGTAACAAATGTGCTACGTAAAGCCGTTTTAGTAAAATCAAAGTGTTTGTAAACAGCAGCTGCGTCTGCGTGTATTTGGAGATTGCTAGGAGTTCACTTGGAGCGTAGCTCAGTGACCGGGTGTTTACAGTGTCTGTACTCATCAAAGCCTTCCAGTGGAACCTTCCTGAAAAGGAAGATGGGGAGACGTAGGATTTGATATCCGAACTTTCATAAACAAATCTCTTGACCTTGCACTTTTACTTACTGCGTTTATTTTAAGTTTATACTGTTCACTGATTAATCGACTTTTTCCGCACATTTATTGTTAGTCGAGAAATCAGAATTTTGACTGAGATACCTTAAATCTGGTAACACAGATTTAAGTTAAGCAAGGTGCTTGTAAAAATTGTTTCTAAGGTTTCAAAAATTTAAAATACTAAGGAGTTCATTCAACCCCCCCTTCTGAACTCCTAAGGCTGTTTTGCGATCCATATTGATCCTATCAGCTACAGTGCAGCTGGATGACGTGTACCAGCTGGGAGAGAGAGAGATGTGAGCTGGTAAGATCTGAGTGGGACTCCTGTGCGACATCGTTTTGTGGTAATCAGATCTGATATAGCGTAGAGGAGTCAAATATGGTATGGTGCTAAGGTCAGATCTGATACCAGCTGGGAGCCCTGAGTTATCTGTGGTTACTATTCACTAGATCTGATAGATTTAAGCTATATAAATAGAGGACTTGACCGTGTACTCGCCATTCTTCTCCAACACTTAGAAAATACCTCTCCCCGTAAACATACCCTCTACTGTAACAAAACCCTTACTATTCACCGTGGTCTATTTCTTTCGATTGCCGGAGGTAGACAACTCCGATTGGAGCAAGGCTGGTAGCGCTGGATCCCTCTTGCCAAGACCGTTCTTTCTATACCGCTTTTGAAGGCTTTGGAAAGCTAGAAGACCAAATGCGAAGGAGCTACAGTTTGTTGACTGTTCGTATTTCAGTCTTCCGTTTAGGTAGTGCTTTCGAGTAAGTGTTAGATCCTCCCTTGCTCTTCATTTAGTGCTATCTGTGGTGCTTGAAGGGTAGGATAGAGCTGGGTTGAGCTGGTGGCTCCCCGTTTGAGTTTCTGTGCTTACTGTCCCTGAGTTGATTATTGTGTTTGGCTAAAAAGGTTTCAGATCTGAGTTGTTCGGGATTATTGTTGTGGTAATTGTAGCACAGAAGCTAAGGTACGGATGTGAGCTTATATTACGACGTTGGGACTAGGCATGGATATTTATGTATGTTTGCTGGTATGTTGTGAAGTGTATGCTATCGTGCTGTTGTTGCTTGCCTCTGTCCTGTGTTAGTTGTTGCACGTCATTGTAATTGCATACACACATTTTCCCTATTGAGCTCATATCTTGTTAGCCGTTTGTTGTTGTGCTAAACCGTGTGTACCAGGATTCTTTGTTGAGGACGAGCGGCAATACAGTGCTCCTCATCTCCCTGCTGATCTAGTTGTTAGCCGCTATGAGACGAGTGGATAGCTACCACGCTCTCATGAGCTTTGGCAACAGCAGGTTGAGTAATCTGGTTTATGCTTCTGGTATAGTGTGTTGAGACGAGTGGATAGCTACCACGCTCACTCATGCTATGTGGCCACTTCATTACATTCCTTCGATCTGTTGTCAGCTGATGAGCTGGTTCTTGAGCTCCCTTGACTTCCTGTTTCGGTAGTAGCCTTTTGGTCCTTGCATCATGCTATCCTCATGTATAGCACATTCATTTATACATGTTGCTGTCTATTTGCTGTTATAATTTTCTCTCCATACTGGGGTTTGACCCAGATGACATCAGCCTTGATGTCATCACAATCAGCAGATGGATTTCAGCAGATGAAGTTGAGCGCAATAGCTGAAGCGACGTCGTGTTTTGAATCAGCAGATGAAGCAAAGCATGAGAGAAGAAGCGACGTCGTATGGAGATTCAGCAGATGGATTAGTTGGTGATGACGTCATCGGTGACGTCATCCAGTCGCAAGATTCAGCAGGTAGCTTGCTTTCAAGACGCAAGAGGAAGCGACGTCGTAGAGAAGATCCAGTCGCAAGCTATAGTGCTATCAGCAGATGCTTTTGAAGATCGCGATAGCAAAACGATGTCGTTTACATAAGTTGATACGACAGCGTTTTGCTCTTTGCGTTGTTATTTCAGCAGGAAGACTTTGCGTTGTTATTTCAGCAGACGAAGCTACAGTGCATCCAGTCGCAACGCAAAGATATTCAGTCGAGGATTTCCAGACGCTGTATTTGATGAACCAGTCGCAAGCAACAGTACTTCCAGTCGAGAGCTTATTTGTATTAGCTGTTGCTACGCATCCAGTCGTTGTGAAATCCAGTCGCTAGAAGAGAAGAAGCAGGCGAAGTGAAGAGATTCAACCAGTCGCAAGATTCAGTCGCAATATTTCAGCAGAAGCGTGAGAGAAGCAGCAGTCGACTTGAATCAGCAGGAGCGAAGCAGTTGACAAATTACGAAGAGTTGCGAGAGCTGGATGTCAACTGCTGAGCTCAATTCAAAATGAAGAAAGCGACAGTAGCCTGCAAAAGAAAAGGACGCAAGTACTTTTACTTTTCAGAGGAGTGTTGCACCAAAGTGGAAAGAAGACAAGATAGCCTTCTGGAGCGCTGAAGAGTTTTGGAAGCTTTCCAACGGGAAGATATTCAGCAGAGGCTATATATTGGAGGCAACGCAAATTGAA
Organism: Dorcoceras hygrometricum; assembly: GCA_001598015.1. Taxonomy (NCBI): domain Eukaryota; kingdom Viridiplantae; phylum Streptophyta; class Magnoliopsida; order Lamiales; family Gesneriaceae; genus Dorcoceras; species Dorcoceras hygrometricum. The sequence continues at coordinate 134,879 of KV018136.1, forward strand.
AAGGGAGTGACCACAGTGACCACAAGAGTCTGTTAGTTGGTCGTCGTCCAGTTGAGAGACGACGTTGGTGCATCTACAATACTGTGGGAAATATTCATTGATTACACAGTGCACCAACAGAGGGAAAATAATCTGAAGTGAAGCTGTCAACTAATCATTCGAGAGAGAGTTTCATTGCAGTTGACAGTGTAGCTAGAATAAGTTGGAACGACAGCGTTTTGCATTCGCAATCAGCAGATGAAGGGAGATGTAGGATGTTGATATCCGAACTTCCATAAACAAATATGCTGTCTTGTATCGTGTTCTGTTATTCATTCAGCAAGCATTTACTTTAGCATTGCACGTTTATAATTCAGCACATCGCATTGCACGCATAAACAGTTCAGTTCTTAGCATCTCATTTCAGCAGCACACAAGCACGCAAATCTCTAACAGATTTATGTTGTACATAAATCTGTTTGAGTTGTTTTAAAATCTAGGATTCAGTTCTGGTATTTTCCGCATGATTTTTAAATCATACCAGATCTGTCTCCGGTGCTCTCTGCTATCTTATATGTTCAAGAACAAACGAGCTATTGCAGCTCAAGTTAGTATCAGCAGCGCAAAATTGCTTTTGAATGGTTTTTAACAAAAAGTCGCGTCTGCTGATCTCTCTTTTTGATCCTATTTCAAAATCGGACCAACAAGTGGTATCAGAGCTTTGTGCTTCTGTGCGTTTGGTCTTGTTTAATTTAGGGACCATCAACCGGGCCTAACATTTTTGGTATCAGAGCTTAAACTGGGATAGCTCAATTTCTGTTGATCACACTTGAGTCTAGGCACTGTGTTGCTTGTTGCGTGTGCTTGATTATGTGTTATAATTGTTGTGTGATCTTATCGCCTTAGTGTTTTCGTAGATGCCGCCTAGAGGTAGGGGTAGAACTAGGAGGCAGATCCCAATAGAATCTTAGGCTCAGAACGATGAGGTGAATCGTAGTATTCCCGTGCATAGGCGTGCGAGACAAGTTGAGGACGAGGTATAACTAGGAGGCAGGTCCCGATAGAATCTGTTGCTTCGAACTTCCAAAAATAAATCCCGACTCTCATTTGTTCCTCGTGAAATAGGATGAGGCTCTTCATTACTATGAGCTAATGAGCTACCTTACTTATAGACCTCTTAATATACTCCTAAGGATGACTATAGAGCTATAAGAGATAGTATCTCAGATATTATGGTAGTACGTGTATGTACGGGATGTAGCCGCCCCCCAGGGGACGAGGCCCAAGACTCCGCCTCGGTCCACCACCGGAAGGGGTTTCAGGGGAAAACACTGACTGTATGTAGCTCTTCATAGCTCAAGTGGGGGCTTTTGTACAATAGTAAAACCCAAAAACATGAGCTAAATGAACTATTTATAGTTTTCATATTATCGCATTATAGTTCACTTCTTATTGAGATATTTCCGAATAAATATTTTATTTCTCAAGAAAGCAGAATAGACTGCGTTAGCTGAGTCCTAAGATTCATTTCAAACACAAAATTTTTTAAAGAGTTTATTCAATCCTCCTTCCAAACTTTGTACTGGCGTGTTTCGATCCCATCAAATGGTATCAGAGTTTTTAAATTCTGCGCTGTTGTTGCGATCTGATCCTATCAAGTGGTATCAGAGCAGGAAAAACTCAATCTTGAACAAAATCAGCTTTTAAAATATCATTCATAATTTCCATGGCATCTTATAACTATGTTTACCAAGGAAGATTATGATGATTGGAAACTCGTATGTAGGCACATCCGGCCACTCAGGATGATCACATGTGGTTTGTCATCACTGATGGTTCGATGAAGATCCTAAAGGCGACTACTTTTGTAGCTTGCGAAGGACATACTATATAAGACGTTGGATAGGAATATGTTCGGCATGATAAAGATGTGGATTACGGTAAAGGATATCTGGGAGAAATTAACTCAATTTGTGAAGGAAAACAACAAATTGGCCAATTCTGATTCAGACGAGAGTGCATCCAACAGTTCCCCGAGTGAAAGCGAGATGAAGTACATTGTATGATGGATAATGACAAATGACGATGTATTTGACTTTTCAAATTTTGAATTTACAAGCGATGGCCTTATTTCAGCACTTAATGAAATGTTCCATGATTACAAGAAGTTTTCTCAGACATTTGAGGATGTCAAAGCTGAATATAAGTGTCGAATAGATAGTTCATACGAACCATCTGTCAGGCCCGATGCACAACACAGAGATAAACCACGCAAAAGATAACCGCGGAAGCATTAAAGTGGCTAAAATTTTTCGCTTGGCCTGACTTAGAAAATATAATTTAAAACACCCTGATACTCAAACTATTGGTTTTACAACAACCAAAAGCCAATCAACAAGCACATACATACAAGCATAGAGTACTCCCTAACAGGATAAATCCCAAAACAGCAATAGAACATCACATCACCACGGAGCATTCCCCGGCAACAGCTCTACTACAAGGTATATATAATATACATAACTGAGACACTCTATCCACCTCTCGGAAACCACCAGCTGAGATCTCCGCGACCAGCTGAGAAACTCGGGTAACCTGTACAACACACAGGCAACCAAAACAACAAGCCCCAGAGGGACAGGGGTTTAACCCCAGTACGGAGAGCAACATAATACAACATGCATATAGAGCAAGTTATAAATGCTATGCGATGCATGGGAACAAGGAGCTCAAATGGGTCCAAGAGAACTGTACACAGCTGGTCAACAGAACAGGAGTGGTCATCGGATGTGTGAGAGAATGGGAGCTACCCACGCGCTCGATCACACATGGTACCAAATACAAACAGATCAAGAATGGCCGCAACTCATGTGAGAGAAATGGGAGATACCCATGCGCTCAATCACACAAAATACCAGCACCAGCTAGAACTGGAAGGCCATATCACATGTGAGAGAATTGGGAGCTACCCAAGTGCTCAATCACACGCATCATGTCAACAAGGATTATCTCAACAGCAAACAACAACAGATCATAGGTTCTCACAGCAGGCTGTTAACACAGGCTCGCAAAGGAATGAGAGTAACAACATGACATGCGTGTATGCATAAGAGCAGCTTGCAATATAACTCACAGCAGAACAGATGCAAGCAAGAACATAGAATCCAACAGCATACACACTGCTCAACATAACAGCACATGCACATCTATACACAAGCCTATCTCAAAGCTGTAAATATAAGCTCACATACGTACCTTCACTTCAGAGCTACAATTACCACAACCGAAGTCCCGAGCACTCAGATCTGAAACCTGGTAAGCCAATAACAATAATTAGCTCAGGGACGCGAAGCACAGAAACTCTAACTGGGAGCTACGAGCTCAACCAGCTCTATCCTACCCTTCTAGCATAACAGATAGCTCTAAACGGAGCATAAGGGAGGATCTAGCACTTACTCAAAGCATTACCTGAACGGAAGAACCAATCGGCCGAAATGCTAACAGACTACACAAGGTAGCTTCCTTCGTGATCCTCTTCGATCTAACCCAAGTATTCAAAAGAGGTATAGGGAGAAGCGTCTTGGCAAGAGTAGTCCAGCGCTACCACTCTTTCTTCAGTCGGAGTTGTCTACCGTTGGCAATCGGAGAAGATAAGGTTTGGTGAACAGTAACTAGGGTATCCTGACAGGGTAAACTCACGGGAAATTATTCTAAGTGTCGGGAAATATATGGCTTACGAATGGTCAAAGTCCTCTATTAAATAACTCAAATCTGCTCAAATCTGGTGAACAGTAGCCACCGACAATTTGGGGCTCAAAGCAGATACTAACTCAGATCTGAGTACCACTCCAGATCTGGACCTTACACCAAAACAGATTTGGGACTCCTCCAAACGACGTCGCACAGAAGTCCATCTTCCCATCTGACACACGTCATACCACTAACACTAAATCCTCTAACGCTAAACGGTGTCGCATCGCTCCAACCCAGAATACTCAGATCTCACACACGAACCCGAACAAATCTGAACACTGTAACCCGCTCCTGTCTACCCCAAGAACACGAACCGGGTCAGTCTACACTAAACCCTAAAACCATGCCGGTTCACACAGTGCTAACAACTTGTGCATCTCAAATCTGGTTTCTTCCAAACGACGTCGCTTCTCTACCCGCTCAGAACATTCAACTAGCGTATCCAGAATGGCTTGCGACAACCAGATTTGACCACCAACACAGATTACCATCAACCAGAACTAACACCGACGTTACCAACCAACACAAACCAACTCTCAAATCTGATCGCTATCACGCAGAACCCTCAAATCAATCCAGAGTTGTTCCAAGAACTTATACTGACCCGATTACTTCTCCAAGCATACCAACTCAAAGCTGGCCCATCCCAGATCTGCTCACGCCAGATCTAGTCTATTCTAACCTGATTAATTAACTTAATTACTCCACTAATCTTTTGGGTCTCACACCATCTGTTCACAAATTGGAGATTCAGACCGTCTGAAGATGGATTTGAGTAAACTAATGAGAGAGAATGAGATCTTGCGAACTAATCTAGGATGTCACTATGGAAAACCAAAGGTTAAATCAATTGGTGAACTCCTGGACGAAATCTTCTGTTTCGCTGAATAAGATGCATGAGACTCAAAAACTACCAAATGATAAAACTGGTTTCGGTTTCAATTGTGAAGAAAGCAGATCAGGTGAGACCTGTACTCAATCAGGTCTGGATAAAGACAAGTTCAAACAAATGAATTTTGTCAAAGCCAGCATGACACATGATATACTTGAGTCCTTCAGGTATAATGATCAGAACAGTTCATTGAACCAGAACGAAAGGAGAGCTGAGCTGGCTAAAGAACTGACTGCATACTATTGGATTAAATCCAGTCCCTGTCCATCTGATCTGAACTAGCATGGGAATGGCTCGAAGAATCGGAAGGTTAAGAATAGAAACGTTCACTATGATCAAAATACTGGACAAAATCTCAAAAAAAATGCACAAATTATGCACGAGCTTTTGTGGGCACATGCACTAGAAAGACTATAAGAGTAATTCCAAGTGTGGGTCCCAAAAGGGTTAATCCGATATGGACCAAAGTAAAATTGGGTACCAAAATTTTTTTTCTGATTGCAGGTTAGCAGGAGCATTCTGTTAGAGTAGGTGTCCATCTAGCCAACTGTTGATAGTGGGCTTGTTGACTCTACTGTAAAAATGATCTTTATTCATATAATTTACATTCACCTGACATTATTTATCTTAATTATTATGATTAAAAATTATTGGATAACGACCTTGAATACAATATAGTGTATGTTAGATGTGATAGTGGATTTGATGGCTATCATGAAACATATCTAATAGTCACTGTGTGTTTTAAACGAGTTCCAAGTCGATGGGGCCGTCCAAAAGAGGATAAGGGCCGCTAGAGCTTGAGACTAGCATCTGCGATTCAAACTACCACATTTCATTGGTATGGAACATAGTGATGTTCTGAGCATGCAGATGGATAGTGACCTGGTGATCTATCGAGCTATCCTCTTGGTTGTACAGATTAGTCCTTACTACTCGAAACATCATTGAGACTCTACATGATAGGTGCATGATAGGTGCCTCACTTTGATCCATTTATCTGCTCCATTGGGGTTATCAGGTGGCGGGATTGAGTGAGGTCCCAATGCATGTAGGAGTCGATGCCTCATTACGAGGATTCACCGCTCGCCCTTGGCGTGGATATTGTGAGGAATCAGAATTTGGTTTGTGATTAATCGTAGTGATTTGGAATTAATCGCATGAATTTTGAAGGTTTTGCGCGTGAAATCTGATTCCCCATTGTAATTCAGACGTTGCGCTATTGTTTAGACACCAGTCGTAGAGAATTTTGGTAGTCAACGTGGGTCAACGGTACTGTAGCTCTCAGCTGGTGAATTTTTGAATCAGTAGAGATGACGTAAGCTTGATGCGTTGTTATCTGCTGGCAGTAGTTGCGTTAGAAGGAGCGACCAGTCGATGGTTTGAGGAACCAGTCGTGAGATATTTATCGACAGATAGGATGACGTATGCTGTGCGACGTTGTTTTGATAAGTTGAAACGCTGCGTTTTGAGTGTTGCGTCTGGTACCAGTCGCGAGAGAATTGTTGTGAGGAATGCGTTGCAGCTGGGTGACCAGCTGTTGGCAGCAATTCTTACGTCACCGTTACGGCGTCGTTTAGATTAGTTGACGTGTCGTCGTTTTGTGTAATTTCGCGAGATCAGTCGCTGATGGGTTTTTGAAGAGATCTGTTACCAGCTTTTGGTTGCTTCACAAGAGATATTTGTTGTCAGCAGGTGAAGCTTTGCGACGTCGTTTGAGTTAGTTGGAACGGTGTCGTTTTAATGTTCTTTTGAGAATACAAAGACTGATTGTTGCGACTGGTTTTGTTGAGAGCAAAAGCTGGTTACTGTTTTAAGATTTCTAATGTAGCATTTCTCAACGACTGAATTAGAGGAACAACGGCTGGTGGATTTAGAGATATATATATAGAAGTGTTTATCGACACTTAGAAATATTTAGAACCCGATATTTCTTATCTCCTTTCTCAAACCCTCGAACAGCTACTGTTCACCGTGACTTATATTCCATCGATTACCGTCGTTCTCCGCCGATGATTTGAGCGATTTTGGTGGCGCTGGAATCCTTGAGACTTGCTCTTTCGTTTGTTGCCCATTTGAAGCTGTGGAACGACCTTGGAGAAGATTTCGAAGTTGCTGATTTCTTCGTACTGTGGAACCCGTTAGTTCTCCCGATAGTTTCAGCTTTTGGGTAAGATTTTCCTACCGATTTTAAGCTTAGTATTTGTTGCGAGTACTTTGTTGTAGACCTAGAGTTAGGTCCGATTACCGTCGTTCTCCGCCGATGATTTGAGCGATTTTGGTGGCGCTGGAATCCTTGAGACTTGCTCTTTCGTTTGTTGCCCATTTGAAGCTGTGGAACGACCTTGGAGAAGATTTCGAAGTTGCTGATTTCTTCGTACTGTGGAACCCGTTAGTTCTCCCGATAGTTTCAGCTTTTGGGTAAGATTTTCCTACCGATTTTAAGCTTAGTATTTGTTGCGAGTACTTTGTTGTAGAACCAGAGTTAGGTTCTAGACTGTAGGAAATGTCGAGATTTGAATTAGACATGATTTGATTGATGAGTTTCCCTAACAGATTGAGGTTTGGGTGCTCTCCGGCCGTAATTACAGTAGCAGGCGGAAGATGATTTTGCTTCAGTTACTTGTGCCGTGCCTTTGGAATTCTGTTGAGGTAGAATTCAGAAGATTGAGGTACGAATTGGGCGGATTTAGCAGCTTAGAGCATGAACATGACTATGATTGATGTTGTGGAATCTGTTGATATGATTCTGTGAAAGTACGTGTAACAGCTTGTTGAATGATTGAATATTTCATTCTGTTTTCACGTACTGAATGGTATGCATCGACATTGATTATTGATTGGAATTCATGCATACATATTTAGCTTGACAGATTGATTGATGACCTGATTGAGAGCCACGTTGTGACTGGCCGACTGACTTGTCGTGCCTGAAAAGTCCAACGCTATCATTGGAGTGGTGACCGACTGACTTGTCGTGTCTGAAGACCACCGAGCTGTGATGGGCTGACGAGTCCTGAAGATCACGGACCGATGATTTCCACCGGCTGACTTGCTGTGCGTGGTATAGAGGCTCGATCGATATGATTGCCAGTTGATACACTGGTCTAGCTATCCGATCTTTGATAGCCCTCATGCATTTCATAGCATTGACTATAGCATGTTGCATGATTAGCTGTTTTGATTAGCTCTTCGTACTGAGGCTTGACCTCGTATTTGTTTTCCTGCTTTGTTTTGTTTGGGTCTGTGTTACCCATTTGCAGGAGCTTCAGGTAACCAAGCTGGACAGAGTGGAGGTTTAGCTGGTCGATCCCCGTTCCCTTGAGTCCCAGTTATATATTTATGTATTGAACCGGGAGATGCCTCGTGTCGCTATGTATTGGGGATCGGTATTTGATTTGAGAATTATTGTTGTTATCTGATTTGTATGAGTTTGAGTCAACTCGTATTTTGATTATGAATATTTTGAATGTATGATTTTAAGTTCAGGCCTAAATTATTTCGAAAATTTTTAAGCCCGATTTTTACGCTTCCATGATTATGTGCTTAATTGTGCTATTATCTTGAGTAATTAGCACGCGGCATGACAGATATCCTATGATATCTGAGGAGATAATAGTGTGAAAAATATCTGGCCAGAGTACTAGATGTGTTTTAGGTAAATGGGTTTACCTAGTAGCACATGCAATGTCACTATTTGATCTCCAAGATGTATACATTGCTATCGATTCTCTAGTGACTCTCGATTTCCCAGTGTGCTTGATTCGGTCCGGATATTTGAGCTGAAAGGACCGTAACCATGACCGACTGATTCTTGCAGGAACTATTGTGATATCTAGGGGATCATGGGGCAATGTTGCTAGACTTTTTACCATGGTTCAATTGGTAAGTCCGAAAATGTGTTTTTGGAGTCACAAGGAGTTGTGAGCCAACGGCTAGCTGTATCCCTGAACCATTGAGGGTCACACAAGTACGGGTTTCTCAATTCACGTATGGAAATGGTGTGAGACCCGAAAGATTAGTGGAGAAATTAATCTAATTAATCGGGTTTAGTATAGACCGGATCAGGTGTGAGCTGATATGGGATGGTCCAGACCTAAGCTGGTGTGTCTAAGGAACGAAAACTTGTTTGTGTGTTTTTAGAACAGATCTGGACAGCTGGAGAGATCAACGGGGTAGTATACAGCTTAGGGAGGCTGTCGCTTGAGCGTAAGCTGTTAAGGTTTTGAGTGTGTAAGCTGCCCTGTGAGAGAAGGTTCTGAGCTGGATTGTATAGCTGGTTGGTCACGAGCTGGTTTGAAGGAAACCAGCTCAGAGGTGCACAATCTGGTAGTACGGTGTGGACCGGCCCAGTTCGTGGTTTTGGTATAGACCGGTACAGTTCATAGGTTCAAGCTTAGGCAAGAGCTGGAAGTGTGCGAGCTGGTCTTCATACGTGTGAACTAGTTGTCCCGAGCTAGAGTGTGGTGCGACGTCGTTTAGAGATACAGGCTTAGACGTTAGCTGGATGGTAAGCGTGAACTAGGCAAGGCGTAATCTATTCTATAACTGTGAGCTGTTACTGTTGTGTACGTTGTGATCTGTTTTGGGATAGCAGGCCAGGTGCGTAATCTGTTCTGGTAGTGCAAGCTGGATGACGTATACCAGCTGGGAAAGAAGGCAGTGTGCTGGTTAATGCCTGAGCTGATACCAGCTTGGACCCCGTGCTGTCGGTGGCTACTGTTCACAGATCACGGGAGATTTGAGTTATATAAATAGAGGACTTTGATCATGTGCACGCCATTACTTTCCCACACTTAGAATATTTCTCTCCCGTAAACTTATCCTCTACTGTAGTGAAATCCTTACTATTCACCGAACCTTATCTCCTCCGATTCTCGGCGACAGACGGCGCAGCTTGGATCAAGGTTGGTAGCGTTGAGTTCACCTTTCCAAGACGCTTCTTACTATACCTCTTTTGAAGGCTTTGATGGACAAGAAGAGTGAACACGAGGAAGCTATAGTGTGCTATCGGTTCGTATTCCGGCTGATTGATTCTTCCGTTCAGGTAGTGCTTTCGAGTAAGTGTTAGATCCTACCTTACGCTTCGCTTAGAGATAACTGTAGTGTTTGAAGGGTAAGATAGAGCTGGATTGAGCTGGTGGCTCCCAGTCCGGGTTTCTGTGCTTACTGTCCCTAAGCTGGTTGTTGGCTAATCAGGTTGCAAATCTGAGTTTTTAGGGACTCTTGTGTGGTAATCGTAGCACAGAAGCTAAGGTATGGATTTGAGCTTGGATAACAGCTTTGGGATAAGCTTGGATATATGTGTATGCTTGCTGGTATGTTGTGCAGTGTGTATGCTATCGTGCTGATGTTGCTTGCTGCTATTCTGTGCTGATTATTGCAAGCTGTTATATTTTCATACACGCATTTTTCCCTGTTGAGATCACACCTTGTTAGCCGTTTACTGTTGTGCTAACCCGAGTGTACCAGGATTATTCCTATTGAGGACGATCGGCAATACCGTGCTCCTCATTTCCCTGCTGATCTGGTTGTTAGCCGCTATGAGACGAGTGGATAGCTACCTCGCTCTCATGAGCTTTGGCAACAGCAGGTTGAATAATCTGGTTTATGCTTCTGGTACAGTGTGTTGAGACGAGTGGATAGCTACCACGCTCTCACATACCTCGTGGCCACTTCATTCTTCGACCTGTGTCAGCTGTTGAGCCGGTTCTTGAGCTCCTTTGGCTTTCGGTTTCGATTGTAGCCTTCTGCCCATGCAGTCTACTGTCTCATGCATAGCACATTCATCTATATCTATTGATGTCTATTTAGTTTGCTCTCCGTGCTGGGGTTTGACCCCTGTCCCTTGGGGGCTGTTTGGTTTTTGTGTGCCATTCAGGTTTTCTAGGTTATTCAGCTGGCCGTGGAGGTGAGTCAGCTGGTGATGCCCCTAGAGGTTGATTATAGCGTCCCAGTTATGTATACTATATATATGCATTGAATTGTGTCGCCGGGGAATGCCCGGTGCTGTTGTTGTATTCAGAATCGTATTTCTGTTGGTTTGGATGCTCTGTACTTGTTATCTGCAGCTTATGAATTGTTGTAAAAACCCGTATTTAAGTATAAATGTATTTTTAAATTATGATTTTCTAAGTCAAGCCAAAACAAAAAATTTTAGCCACTTTTTAATGATTCCGCAGTTGTGATTTGCGTGTTTTATCTCTACTCGTGCCCGGGCCTGACAAATGGTACTTAAGGTGTTGAGTATAGTAGGATGAATAATGGAAGTATGACTTCCTAAATTATCTGGGGAAGTATGACTTTCCTTTTAGCTGATAGGGGCCTAAATGTTATTTTGGAATAGGTGGTCCGAAAAATTATTTTCACATTATAATGCTCAGTTTTGTAAATTGTACAGATCGGTCCGATCTGATCATCGATCGAGATTATGATGAGTTCACAACGATAGACTCGAAACCGATGTTCACTGAGCCTGCGCCTGACCTGGGCCCATTAACTTGGTTTAAGCCCATGAAATATCTATAAATAAGGGCTTAGGACGAGCTTTTCATTTGTACCAAGTTGTATTGACAACTCCCCTACAGCTCCCCTTCCCTTCACTCTCGCCCTCCTCCTCCTGCCGCCGTCGCCGCTCGTCGTCAACGCCGCCGTTCCGCCGTGCTGCTGCCTTTGTGGCCGGAATTTGTTCAGAACGTCTCGGCATGAAGGTTCCGTTCGTGAAATCTTCCCTGGTTTTCCAGTGTAGGTCGGTGAAGGAATTGAGATTCCGGTCACGGACCTGACTGGGCGTTCATCAACCGTTCAACCGTTGATGGGCCATTCCCTTGTGGAATGGTCGGAGTCGGGTGCCAAGTCACCAAAGGTAAATGTTATAAACATCCTATGTATGTTTAGTTTTCTTAATCGAGTATTGACCGTTCCCGGGCACTTTATTTTTAAACTTTCGCTGCGTCCCGGGAGCGGGATCCGGATACGCCGTTGCGTCAACACATCTGGACAACGAATGCTCAAGACACATGACGGGAGACTTAAAATTACTTAAAGATATCAAATAGATCAGAGGTCCAAAGATCACTTTTGGTGACAACTAAAAAGGTGAAACTTTGGGTAAGGGTAAGATTGTCCATGGTACATTATCATTAAATATGTGCTATTGGTTGAAAATCTATGTTATAATATGATTAGAATTGTGAACTGCTCAGATCAGCTAGTAACTGAACCTACTTGTCTAGTTGCTGATAATTCTAAATCATGGATTTTGCACAAATGCATGAATCATGTAAATTCTAAAACCATTGTCAGTCTGAGAAATCATGATCTGATCACTGGTTTGACAAAAATAGATTTTACAAAGGACAAAATTTGTTCAGTATGTCAGTTCGGAAAGCAAGCTACGTTTAAGAAAAAAATGAGCAACTCCTCTTCTCGGAGCATAGAATTGTTGCACATTGATCTTTTTTGTCCTATACCATTAATAAGCTTAGCGGGAATGAGATACACCCTAGTTATAATCGATGATTTCTCTAGTTTTATCTGTGTAATATTTTTTAAACCAAAAGATCATACCGTGGATCAGCTGATAAAAATTTTAAAACGATTTCAAAATGAGAAATCTTCTTCCATTAATCGAACTAGGGTGATCGTGGTACTGAATTTTTAAATAAAAAATTATCCACCTATATTGAAAATAATGGAAGCAGACATGACTTATATAATATTAGATCACCTCAGCAGAACAGACTTGCTGAGAGACGAAATCATTCTTTAAAAGAGACTGTTAGAAATATGCTTGCTGATTCCGGATTTCTTGTCAGGCCCGGTGCTCTAAATCAGAGATTAAGCACATAAAAACACGGAAGCTTAAAAAGTGGATAAAAGTTTTCTTTTTGTTCTGAATGAAAATACATCATTCAAAATAGGCTCATACTCAAAATAAAGGCTTTGAATCAAAAGTCAGCAGAATAAAACATCAGCCACAACTCATATATATATATATATATATATATATATATATACACATACAATCTATTTCTTTTATATTGCGCGATCTGAAAAGTTTATCAAGTTTTGCAATTTAGCCCAGAAGTATTTGGTTAATTGTTTTTGGACCAAGTACAAATTTTGAGTATCATTCAATTCGAACCCCAAACTTATTATAATTTCAATTCAAAAAAATTGGTCATTACATATATAGAGCCTAAGAAATTAGATGGTGTGAGACCTGGATTTAATGTAAGATTAATGTTCGATTAATCGGTTTTAAGAATTCTGGAAGTTTTCGTATTTTTGAGTTTTGGAGGAGTAATCTGTTGGCAGATTTGCCGACGTCATGTTTTCTATTGCGCGTTGGCGTAGCAATTGCTGACGAAAGCTTTGATGTTGAGTATCGGTTGAGTTAGCAATCAGATGTGATGACGTAAGGTTATCTGTTAGCGCTTGTGTTATTCTGGACGTTGACAGCAATTTCCTGTAGCGCGAAGGAAACGCCGTCGTTTAGGTGTTGTGAAGCGTGGGTTGTTGGCAACAGATGTCAACGCTGGTCAACTTTCCTGTTATCCAGATCCATCAATCTCTCCCTTTTTGATTTACACAAAACCTCAAATAACATATGCATGATCTAACAATTCTCTCCCTTTTTGTGGGAATCAAAAAGATTCAAACATCTAGCAACAAAACGAGAGATGTCGCTCTTCATGACTTGCCTCCAGAAGTGAGGCTTCAAGGCATGGTACATTTTTCTCTTGCCCGGATTCACACTGTACTGACTACAATGCGCTTCATTCATGATGGTCTCTTTGAAATCGATCAGGTTCGGAACCACCAGTCTTCCTCGAAATCTCAGACACCCATCAAACGAAACAGAGAAATCATCAGACTAACCACTTCGGGCTTTAATCTTTAACTCATGAACATATGGATCAGTCCTCTGCGCCTCCCTGATGTCACTCACAATCTGTGGTTCTAATTGAATCGAAGAAACCATAAAGTACTGATCACCCGGCTGGAAACGCCAACCAGAAGTACTCATGTGACGCCCAGACCCAAGGGAGTCAACATAGTGGGAAAATCTCTAAATTTAAAACAAATGGAAGGACAAAATTCGAATATATAAACTGAAATAAAACTTAATGAAACTGATTGGCGCCAAAGGACAAAATATGAAATAACAGGTTTCAAACAGATTTCTATTCATAATGCAACTGCGATGTTATAACTACTGGACTTTACATAAGTTCACAATTGTTGTAACAGATCTTAATACAAATGACAAAAGATCCAAAACAACAAAAGCTATGCCTCTGCGGAAGACGCCGGCCATTGACAAACACATTTCCCCCAATCCGAATCAACTTGCACCTTCCTCCTGCTCCTGAGATGCCTCACCTGCATTGAGAAAACTAGTGAGCCTAGAGGCTCAACAAGTAAAACTGGAAATAACAAATACATCATGCAGGCGACTGAACTGAAACTAGCTAAACAAAGACAATTCAAAGCTCAAATCTGAATTGCTTATACTGAATAATTATGAACTAGAGGCTCTTTGTTGGTCCTCGTGCATGAAGCATGATAACTACTGATCAGTAATTCTCTGTGAAGGGATTACAATATTTCATAATCCTGTCCCTTCCATGAAGGGATTACGGTCCTACGGTAATCCTGTCCCTTCACCAAGATCGGGTCCTCAATAAATCTGAAGTCTGAACTTTAATTCTTTCTGGAATAGCTATATACTGGCTCTTGATCGAAAGTCGATCACTGGAATCTGGTGGAATCACTACCATGAAACTCATTTTTATTTTAAAATTGCTACTGAGTGTACAGTTACTTGGGTTGAGAACCAACTCTAAGGAAAAGACTCGAAAGTGCTAAAACAGGCGACGCTAAGAAGTAGACGTTGGTATGAACTAGTCGCAAGAGACACAGGAACCAGTCGCAAGAGAAACCAGTCGCAAGCAAACCAGTTGCAAGAGAAAACAGTCGCAAGAGAAACCAGTCGCAAGCAAACCAGTCTCAAGAGAAACCAGTGGCAAGAGAAACCAGTCGCAAGCAAACCAGTCGCAAGAGAAACCAGTCTCAATGAATAGGATGCGTCTGCTGGTTATGAACAGTGCGTCTGTTGAATATAATAATATAAAAAAAAACAAATGCTGATCCTAGAAGGCAACTGCTGAATTTTGCAACAATACGACTACTGAATTGCGAACAATGCAACTGCTGATGGACACTCACCATGCTTAGACTTAGACAGAATCCGAACAAACTAACTTCGCTTATCAAATCAGGACTTGCTCCTGATTGAACCAGCGTTGTTTATTCGTTCAAATTCAATGTCCAGAGTCTTCATGGAACTGCAGAAAACAAGAACTCTGGAATTTGTACAACTCAGTATAATTTAAAGTACACCATTTCTGGTTAACTTC
>KV018136.1:173649-207935 GCA_001598015.1 Dorcoceras hygrometricum
AATATTTACAAGAATGAATGTTTGATTGGAATTGGGGAACGCGAAAATGATTTATACACCTTAAAATTAAAAGATGTTCCAACTCGCGATGTCGAAACACATACAACAACGATTAAAAGGAAACACGATAACTTGAACCCAGCACAAGTTTGGCACGCTAGGCTAGGTTATATTTCTCTAAGTAGGATGAACAAGTTAGTTAGGAGTGACATGTTTGATCTGTCAGACATTAACTCCCTACCGACTTGTGAGTCTTGTCTCAAGGGAAAGATGACTAAGCAACCCTTCAAGGGCAAGGGTGAGCGTGCTCAAGGCCTATTGGATTTGATTCATACTGATGTGTGTGGTCCATTTAGTATTGGTACTAAATATGGTCACACATACTTTATCACCTTTACCGACGATTACTCTAGGTATGGGTACTTGTACTTAATGAAGCACAAGTCTGAATCCTTTGAAAGGTTCAAAGAATTCAAGGCTGAAGTAGAAAATCAACTAGGCAAAAGTATTAAAGCACTTCGATCCGATCGAGGTGGTGAATACTTGAGTGCTGAATTTCAAGACTATCTGAAAGAGAATGGGATTCTCGCACAGTGGACCCCTCCGGCCACACCACAGCTCAATGGTGTAGCGGAGCATCGTAATCGGACCTTGTTGGACATGATTCGATCTATGATGAGCTTCACTGAACTTCCTACCTCGTTTTGGGGCTATGCGCTCGAAACGACGGTAATGTTGTTGAACAATGTCCACACTAAGGCAGTGGATAAGCCTCCATATGAGATATGGATGGGCAAACCACCCAAGTACTCATTTATGAGGATTTGGGGATGTCCTGCTTACGTGAAGCAGACAGTGGGAGATAAGCTGGATACGAGATCCATCTTATGCTACTTCATTGGGTATCTAAAGAATTCCATTGGATACTACTTCTACTATCCAAGTGAAACAAAAGTGTTTGTTTCTAGGAACGCCACCTTTATGGAAAGGGAATTTCTACTTGATAGAAAGGGCAAAGTAGTAGAACTCGAAGAGGTTCGAGACCCAATCGAAGTACCAAGTGAATCTCCTGCACCTCCAGAGCCGGTACCAGAAATGGTCGCACCTAGGAGATCCGAAAGGGTTCCTAGGGCTCCTGAGAGATATGGTTTTCTCCTTGAAGATGATCAAGGTGATCAAGTTGTTGGATCTGATCCAAGAACTTTCAAGGAGGAAATTTCCGATGCTGATTTTAATTTGTGGCTTTAAGCAATGCAGTCTGAGTTTGACTCAATGTATGCTAACCAAGTTTGGACTCTTGTTAATCCTCCCGAAGGAATTGTTCCTATTGGGTGTAAATGGGTATACAAGAGGAAACTTGGGCCTGATGGTAAGGTAATGACCTACAAGGCACGACTAGTCGTGAAAGGTTACACTCAAAGGCACGGTGTTGACTATGATGAAACCTTCTCGCCAGTCGCGATGTTCAAGTCAATTAGAATCTTATTAGCCATAGCCGCATGGTAAGAATATGAGATATGGCAAATGGATGTGAAAACCGCGTTCCTTAATGGAAACATTCAGGAAGAGATCTATATGACGCAGCCTGAGGGTTTCACATCTGTGGGAAGTGAGCATAAGGTATGCAAACTTCAGAGATCGATCTACGGTCTCAAACAAGCATCAAGGAGTTGGAACCTGAGATTCGATGAAACAATTAAGGAATTTGGTTTCATCAAGAATCCCGAGGAGCCATGTGTTTATAAAAAGATAGTTAAAAGCGCTGTGACATTCCTCGTACTTTATGTTTATGACATTCTACTCATTGGGAATGATGTAGGAATACTACAATCAACTAAAGTCTGGTTGTCTAGTAGATTTTCGATGAAGGACATGGGTGAAGCATCCTATATTCTTGGAATACAGATCTATCGGGATAGATCTAAACGGATGCTCGGACTCACCCAAGCCACCTACATCGATACCATACTTAAGAGGTTCTCTTTGGAAGAGTCCAAGAGAGGACACCTACCTATGTGCCACGGGGTCACTCTATCTAAGTCTATGTGTCCAAAGACTGATGAGGAGATAGAGAGTATGGCACGTGTGCCATATGCCTCGGCAATAGGTAGTATTATGTATGGCATGATCTCCACTAGACCGGATGTCGCATATGCTCTGAGTGTCACGAGCCGCTACTAGGCCAACCCCGGCCAATTGCATTGGAAGGCTGTGAAGGATATTATTAAGTACTTGCGAAGGACTAAGAATATGTTCATGGTCTATGGGGGTGGTGAACTGAAACTGGAAGGCTACACTGATTCTAGCTTCCAGGGTGACGTGTATGATTCGAAGTCAACCTCTGGATTTGTATTCATGCTCAATGGTGGTGCTGTCTCTTGGAAGAGTTCCAATCAAGACACCATCGCGGATTCAACCACTGAGGCTGAGTACATCGCAGCATCAGCTGCTGCTAAGGAGGCGGTTTGGATAAGGAATTTCGTCCAAGAGTTGGGCGTCATTCCTAATGGAGTTGGTCCAGTCCCGGTGTACTGCTACAACACGGGTGTCGTTGCGCAAGCAAAGGAGCCTAGGTCTCACCAAAGATCCAAACATATAATGAGGAAATACCACATAATCCGGGATATTGTGGCTAGAGGTGACATAGCAGTTGAGAGAGTCGCCTCTGCGGACAACATTGCTGATCCACTTACGAAGCCCCTGCCAGGACCATTGTTTGAAAAACATCGCGAAACAATGGGACTGCGTCTGATGAGTAGTTGGCTTTAGGGCAAGTGGGAGATTGTTAGAGTAGATGCCCAACTAGCCAACTTGTGGCGTGTGGGTTTATAGACTCTTGTATATGACAGTCTTTATATATGATATTCGCATTTGTTTATGGAATTCTTTATCTTCATTATGTTTATATAATATTAACAATTGTGTTGGATAAAGACCTAGAATGCACCATAGTGTATGTTAGATGTGATAGTGTGTATGACGGCTATCATGAAACACATCTAATAGTCACTGTGTATTCTGAATTAGTTCCTAGTCGATTGGGCCGTCAAAATGAGGATAAGGCCGCCCGAGCTTGAGACTAGTATCTGTGATGCGAAGTACCATGTTTCATTGGTAGGGAACATTGTGATGTTCTGAGCATGCAGATAGATAGTTACCTGGTGATCTATCGAACTACCCTCGTTCGGACTTTCCAAGTGGTTACCATTTGTTGAGTGGATAAGTCTGAGGTCTTGGTTGTACTGATTAGTCCTCACGACTTGAAACGTCATTGAGACTCTACATGATAGGCGTCTCACTTTGACCCGTTTGCCGACTCACTTGGGGTCATTAGGCGGCGGGGTTGGGTGAGAACCCGATGCATGTAGGAGTCGATGCTTCGTTGTCGAGGATTCACCGCTCGCTTACATGCGTGGATATCCTATGCTATCTGAGGGGATAATAGTGTATAAATCTCTGGCCAGAGTACTAGAAGTGTTTTAGGTAAATGGGTTTACCTAGTAACACTCGCGATGTCACTATTCGATCTCCAAGATGTATGCATAGTTATCGGATCTCTAGCGACTCTCGATTTACCAATGGTCGTTGATCTGATCGGGATATATGGATTGAAAGGACCGTACTGTATGCTAACCACGACCAGTCGTGGTCTTGCAGGCACTATCAGTGATACCTAGGGGATCGGATCTCTAGCTCGATTTACCAATGGTCGTTGATCTGATCGGGATATATGGATTGAAAGGACCGTACTGTACGCTAACCAAACCACCCATGGATTTAATCCAGCTCTCAGCAACCAACGGTTCTGTAGTACCACTAAAGTCCTGCGGTTTCTGTCTTCGAAACCTCTCCTGGGAATCATCATAATGTGGTCCCCTGCTGCTAGAAGATTGGCCATTGCCTCGGGCGGATTGCTCTATCATTAGTTCTAAGAGTTGGGCAATTCGATCATTGCTATCTGGATTTGTTTCATCATCTATGTTGCTTCTTCTACCTCTCCCTCTTCCTGACATCTTAATCTATAGCCCGCAATCCACCACAAAATGAAATCAGAACTCGAAAGAGAAAGAACTCTTAACATAAAATAAAACTCACAAACCAGGAGATGCGGACGATGAAAGCTGCTTCAGACTGGGAAATGTGTTTTATCTCAGAACCGTCGCTCTGATACCAAGTTGTGACGCCCCGACCCAAGGGAGTCAACAGAGTGGGAAAAATTCAAATTTTAAAACAAATTGAAGGACCAAATTCGAGTATATAAACTGAAATAAAACTGAATGAAACTGATTGGCGCCAATGGACAAAATATGAAATAACAGGTGTCAAACAGATTTCTATTCATAATGCAACTGCGATGTTACATCTATTGGACTTTACATAAGTTCACAATTATTATAACAGATCTTAATACAAATGACAAAAGATCCAAAACAACAAAAGCTATGCCTCTGAGGAAGACGCCGGACATTGACAAACACATTTCCCCCAATCCGAATCAACTTGCACCTTCCACCTGCTCCTGAGATGCCTCACCTGCATTGAGAAAACTAGTGAGCCTAGAGGCTCAACAAGTAAAACTGGAAATAACAAATACATAATGCAGGCGACTGAACTCAAACTCGCTAAACAAAGACAATTCAAAGCTCAAATATGAATTGCTTATACTGAATAATTATGAACTAGAGGCTCTCTGTTGGTCCTCGTGCATGAAGCATGATAACTACTGATCAGTAATTCTCTGTGAAGGGATTACAATATTTCATAATCCCGTCCCTTCCATGAAGGGATTACGGTCCTACTGTAATCCTGTCCCTTCACCAAGACCGGGTCCTCAATAAATCTGAAGTCTGAACTTTACTTCTTTCTGGAATAGCTATATACTGGCTCTTGATCGAAAGTCGATCACTGGAATCTAGTGGAATCACTGCCATGAAACTCATTTTTATTCAAAATTGCTACTGAGTGTACAGTTACTTGAGTTGAGAACCAGCTCTAAGGAAAATACTCGAAAGTGCTAAAACAGGCGACGCTAAGAAGTAGACGTTGGTATGAACTAGTCGCAAGAGACACAGGATATATACTGGCTCTTGATCGAAAGTCGATCACTGGAATCTAGTGGAATCACTGCCATGAAACTCATTTTTATTTCAAAATTGCTACTGAGTGTACAGTTACTTGAGTTGAGAACCAGCTCTAAGGAAAATACTCGAAAGTGCTAAAACAGGCGACGCTAAGAAGCAGACGTTGGTATGAACTAGTCGCAAGAGACACAGGAACCAGTCGCAAGGGAAACCAGTTGCAAGAAAACCAGTCGCAAGAGAAACCAGTCACAAGAGAAACCAGTCGCAAGCAAACCAGTCGCAAGCAAACCAGTCGCAATGAATAGGATGCGTCTGCTGGTTATGAACAGTGCGTCTGTTGAAATATAATAAATGTTAAAAAAAAACAACTGCTGATACTAGAAGGCAACTGCTGAATTTTGCAACAGTACGACTACTGAATTGCAGACAATGCAACTGCTGATGGACACTAACCATGCTTCGACTTAGACAGAATCCGAACAAACTAACTTCGCTTATCAAATCAGGACTTGCTCCTGATTGAACCAGCGTTGTTTATTCGTTCAAATTCAATGCCCAGAGTATTCATGGAACTGCAGAAAACAAGAACTCTGGAATTTTTACAACTCAGTATAATTTAAAGTACACCATTTCTGGTTAACTTCCTGGTGAGTTTTCTCAAAACTAAAGTATCAAGGCAGTGAATCCATAACTCAAACTCAACATTACTGAAGCTAAACTGAACTGAAGCATACATAGGAAACAACGAACAATATATGTTTTCTCAATACAGCAAGAATCGAAGTTACTTGCCTGAATGAAGGTCGCAACGTGCAGATGATCGCGGTTGGAAGTCTCCACAAGCACACCGAAAAACTACTTAACTTTAGAGAAAACTGAAAGTTTTAAGTGCAACCAAATGAATCCAGAGACTCACGTCAATCATTTTATACAAGGGATAATGATTTGTAGTAGGTGGAAATACTCGAGTAGGCATGGCTACCGTGCCAACTCTTGTCCTTCTTATAAAAGATTTATAAAAACTCCCCACTACTATTTTGATTTGTAATTTGATACATTTAAAAACAAAACTCCCTGTTCAAAGGCCTTGTTTTATTTTCAAAAGGAACAAAGTCTGGATTCCATCAAATTGTGATTGGGCGAAATCCTTCCGGGACCTTCTGACCATTGCTCTAAAGCTGAAAAAGAGAAAGAATCTGATTGCTCAAACTCGAATCAGCCCTTGGGAAAGAATGGTTAATCAACTTGTGGTTCTTTAGGATTTTGGGGCGCTACAAAAATATAGTTTAAATATAGCTCGGGAGTTTAGAAGGGGGGTTGAATGAACTCCTTCACAAATTTTCCAAAACTCCTTTCTAATAGATTTTAAACCCTTCGGTTGCATCTAAGCTAAGTTACCATCTTTGGAGGATCTCAGTGTGCTACAGTTCTCTCGAGTAACAAGAAAATGTGCGTAATGAACCTGATTAAACAGTGAACAAATATATATCGAAAGATGTAAAGATAATGCAGTAAAGTAAAAGGGACAAGAATTTGTTTCTGAAAGTTCGGAGCTTAAACTCCTACATCTCCCCTTCTTCCTTGAACAGGAAGAAATCCACTAGAAGATTTGATTACAACAGCTCCTACTCTAACCCGATCCGACAGCCCGCAAGATGCAATAACTTCTACCAATTCTATGACAGAAACAGATGCGCAATCTGTTCTACAAGTACAATGACAGCTCTAAGCTGTTTAGGCTTTCGCACGTTCTATGCACTCTGTTTATGATTTACAATAAAGACACAATACCACAGAGTGGTTACAACTCCAATGAATAAATGTTAGGCTTTTGAGAGTAGGTTGTAACGAAGGTCATGATTAACAGTGCGTTTTTTTTGCGTTGTAAATTCTGTAGCGTGACAGTCTGTAGCGTAAGGTTGTTTTCAGAATTGTGAATGTCAGAGTTTGTAATCATGTGTTGCTTCTGTTCATCGTTCTGTATATATAGAGATCTCCATCTCTATCAATCAGTAAATTATGTGTTGTACCGGCTAGTTGATATGCTTTCCATCTTTGAAGAACTTGCCATTTATTCTACCCGAATCACAGGAAAGGTACCATTAAGTCCAGAAATAGCATCCGGTAAATTGGCCACTAAATAATCACATGATTGATCTGATAGAATCACGTCCAAATAGATATCTACATGTTCTGAGCTGTTTTCTGTAAACGTGATCTGAAGGCTTGTAAGCTCTGAGCTGTTATGTGAACTCATAACATCAATACTGATCTGAGACTTAGCTCTTCAAACTCTGATATGATTTCTTATAAGATCTAAACTGAAAGCTGTTCGTTAGCTCTGAACTGTTCTCTGCGTTGTTCCCGCTTTAAGCTATTTTCTGCGTTGTCTAAGCTGTAAGCTGTTTTCTGCTGAACTCTGAGCGCTGCTCTAAATTGTACAAATCCGTAGTCCACTATAAGCTGTTATTTGTACGAAGCTATGATCTGAATCTTCTCTAAGCCGATTCCTGCTCTAAAGCACTGATCTGATTTCAAAGCTCCAATATGAACTGTTCTTAATCACTCCAATATGTTTTGCTTGCCCTGAGCTGAAAGGTGATGCTCTAAGCTGATCTGGTTGTTCTGAACTAAATCGGGACTCTATAAAGCTGATCTACTTGTTCTAAGCTGAAATCCAACTTTCTGAGCCGTATGACTAGCTCTAAGCTGATCTGCATCATCCTGAGCTGAGTAGCTATGCCGTAAACTGTACTGATTTCTCTAAGCTGAATTGCATCACCGTAAACTGTTAGACATAATCTGAGCTGATATACATCATTCTGCCCACTCTTAGCTAATCAACACGCTTTGAGCGGGTCTGCGATGTCCTAAGATGTTCTGTTCAGGTCTTGTTCGTACGGCTATAAATTGTTCGATTTCTTGTATTTGTTATCACCAAAACTCAAATTTTAGTCCTAAAACTTTCCCCCTTTTTGGTGATGACAAAACTTAGCAGCAAAAATTTTCTTTTATTAATCAACGAAAATTGCTAAGTACAAGAACTAATATTTTTCTTCAAAACAACTTATTCCAAACCATCTGCACTTGCCACCACTGTCTCTGTATCTGTCACCACTGCTACTTTCACCTTTTCTGCTGCTGCTGCTACCACCTTCCCCCTTTTTGACATCACCAGCTTGAGATGAGCAACTACTTCTGCAAGCTGAGAGCTGAGGGAGGCGAGGCTCGAATTTATGTCAACTGATTGTTTATGTGCCTCTTCATGTAGCATCATTCTGGTGGCATTAATCTCCAAGGAAAGGTCAACTTTGAGCTTGTCTCCTCTTCTGAGAAAATCCAGGTGTTGTCTCCACTGTTTGTTGACTAGCTCCATTTGCGACGTACGCAGGTCTTTGACACTGAGCTCTAGATAATTCATCCTATCATTGAAATCGGATTTGAAGGAAGACAGAAACTCCTGAGATTGTAATTTCTCTAAACTGATGCTGGACACCAGATCCCGGAGTTGAGCAGCTGTCTGTGCAAATGCTGAAACACTGTGAGGTTCATTGAAACTACGATCTGTCTGTCGTACCTTCGCTCAAATATTACCACAGAGCCTCAATCCAAGCTCGGCTGAAACAGCAAGCTCGTTGCCCAAACCAGAGCTCTCGGCCAACAGCACAGGGCCACCAACACATGTCAAAACTCGAGAGAGTTAAGAATCTGCATAACATCTATGGGAATCAACACAGATTCACGTTCAAATAGCTCACGACCTGAACCCAAAGGTTTGCCAGCTCAAACTCTATTGCTCAGCTCAAACCCTAGCCCAAATAAAGATATAAGGGACGAAATCAACACTAAAAACTTCAGTGACCTCAAAAGAAGCTCAACGCAGCCCGGAAGTGCTAAAAGTCAAACACTTCAACTTCTCGTCAACTTCTCTATTCCGGTCACTATCGGCCTCCAAAGTGGTAAGAGGTTAAAGCTCTCGAACAGATGCTTCCAACTGTAGCACCCTTGCACAAAATTGGCCGGCCAAACTCCAGCAATAGGAAGAAGAAGATATCAGGTGAACAGTACTCACTAGGGTTTGGAAAATATCTATCGGGGCGTGGTCTAAAATGCCTAAGTGTTGGTCAACGAGAGGGTATTTATACTCACTGATCAACAGATCACGGCCACAGCTCGGGTCTCTTCACTGTATCAGCTTATGCATGCAGCTCTGCACGTGCAGCAATTCAGCTCGGGTATTCTGGACAGTTCTCATACCCAGATCAGACCGCACACCTCAGCTCAGATCATGCTCGCAGATCAGGTCTCATCTACAATGTCTTCAGTCAGCTCAGACCCCAACACTATTCCAGCTTAGGCACGAAGACACAACTCAGCTTTCACACCAACAGATCACGGCCTCAACAGTTCACGCTACCAGATAGATCACTCTTACAGATCACTCTCGCGCAATTATCAGCTTTCGTTTTCCAGGTCATCTTGAGTGCCCAGACCAAATCAGATCATTCAGCTCAAGGTCTCCAGTACAGTACGCATCACTCAGCTCACGATCCTCTATCAGCGTAAATGGTCAGCTCAGTTCATAGAGGATTCTCTCTAAGCTGTGCGTCTCAATCAGCTTACGACCAGGCTGATGACTTCTAACAGCTCAGGCACTACCCATGATCTGTCTACCCAGTTCGGGATATCAGACATGTCCCTAATCTAAATCTAGATTACTCTGCTTCACGGCCAGCTATCAGCTCAGGCCTCAACTTTGAACTCAGACTCATAATATAAACTTGGTTCAGCTCACAAACTCTGCACAGCTGAACACAATCTAGTCCTTACCTGACAGTTGCACCCTTCCTGGTCTTAATCAAACAGCCCACACTACTGCACTTTGGACCAGTTCGTAGTAGTCAAAACAGCACCCTTAAACATATCAGTTTACAGGGCTCTCATCCAGCTTAAGGGCGACTGTCCAGCACAGCTTCACCGTTCAGCTCAGAACCTAAGTTGTTCTTCACCAACAGCCAGTCACACGCTCAGATCTCACTTCTCAGCTCAGAGCACTGCCTCACTACCAGAACTGAAATCCAGCTACGACCCAAAACTCAAATCCGACATCAGCTATCATAGTAGCAGGTCAGTTCACGCAAGCTCAGCTCATCTACGCTTCTCATTGCTTCCTATTACAGCATGCGTATACCCTACACCACTCTAAGCTGAATCTCCATACGGTTTCTCACCGATCTACACATGCAACAGAACAACATCAAGAAATGACATCTAAGATGACACATCTAGTTAGCCCTTCTATGCTGATCCAGCTCAGAACTTCAACTCACCTCTACTGTTTTCCGGAATAGCATGGTACTCTTTACAACATGGCTAACAGCATAGCCACTGACCAGCTCTAGTCACCTCTGAGCTGAATCTCAATTCAGCACGCATTACTCAGGTCAGCTTGTAATGCCCTATTCAGCTTTCGCTGTCTCAACCAGACCACGAAGCTTTCATATCAGCTTACGCACTCAGGTCTCAAGGTGCGTACTTAAATCAGCTCGAAATGTTCAACCTAGCTCTCCAGGGTCAACACAGCTCGCAACGCTGCTTCCAAAATCTGGACTGGTTCATGCTACAGCAGCAGCAACTCAACTCACGTGCCCAGCATGGCTAAACAGAGCATAGGGCTCATCTGTCAGCTTGCACCCGATCTGGTCCAGCTCGCGTAACTACCCAGCATGCTTCTAAGCTGGATCTCTCAATCTATATATCCATCACACTCCACGAGGATACAATTCTCTAGGAAACATGATTAATCTTGACACCGATGCTGATCTAAACTACAACCCAAAGCAGTTTCTTCTATACGCTTAGCACAAATCAAAGGATTAGCTCGCGTCCGAGCTGGTCCATATCAACTGATACTACCTAAGATGATTAACCTAGATTAGTTTACACTAATCTGGATGATTAAGTCACTAATCATCTTGGCTAATTACGATCCTCACATTTCTCAAAATTTTTTGGCAGAAGTTGTGAAACCTACATGCTACACTCAAAACAGATCGATGACTAATAAGAACTTAGGAAAGACACCATATGAGATTTCGAATGACAAATAACATGAAATTTTCTACATTCACAACAATGGAAAAATGCATTTAACTGCTTTTGATGCACGTGCTGATATTGGCATTTTCTTGGCTACTCGGCTGTCAGTAGAGCATATATCACTTTTAATAATAGAACGCTGACAATAGAAGAGTCTGCACATGTCGTATTTGATGAAATTAGCTTTTAACTCATCTTCTACTGCATCTATTAACGATTTGAGTCATATATTAGATTCTACTAATATTGTTGACACTAGTGATGATGAGCTAAAGATTAGAAGACCAGCAAAGATTCGAGATATTCCAGCAGAAGAGATCCAAGCTTATCCAGCAGATGAGATTCAAGTTGATCCAGCAAAGAAGCGTCCAGAAGAACAAACTGGTAATTTCAGAGAGAACCCTTCAAATGAGGATCCAGAATATGCTCAGGGGGAACCTGAGCAGATCCACAGAGATCACCTTGGACCTAGTTTCCAATGGAATATAAATCATCCACCTAAATTGGTCATTGGTAACCCTTCGGCATCGTTTAGGATGCTAGGACAGATTATTTATGAATATTTGAACTCTTCATTAATTTCTCATATAGAACCTAAGAAAATCAAAGGCCTTAGATGACCCAAGCTGTATAGAAGCTATACAGGAAGAACTTAGTCAATTTGAAAGAAACAGAGTTTGGAGACTATTTCTTAGACCAACATATCAGACTAATAGGTACTAAATAGATCTTTTCGAATAAATTAAATGTGAAACGGAACAGCTGTTAGAAACAAATCTTGATTAATCGCTCATGGATATAGGTAAGAAGAAGGCATAGATTTTGATGAAATTTGCTCATGTATCCATATTAGAATTATGATTTTCTTGCATATGATGTCGGCGCAGCGGCGGATCCGGATCCCGCTCCCGGGGTGCAGTGGAAGATTTCAAAATTTTGCACCGGGAACGGTCAATACATAACAAATACAGCAAATAAACATACATAGGATGTTTGATTTGGTACCTTGCTGGCGTCTAGGCGCCTGGCTCCGACCAATTTCACGAGTAAATCGGCACTTCAACGATAGACGGTCGTCGTTCTCCTAATCCGGTCCACGACTGAAATCACGATCCCTTCGTCAGTCTGCACTAGAAAACGTGACGAATGTTTCACGGACGGAATCTCCTCATCGAGACAGTCGGAACAAGTCCGACGGCGGTGACAGGCGGCGGTGCGCGACGGCAGGCGACGGCGCAAGGGGGGCGGCGCCCGAGAGGAGTAGAGAGGGAGGGAGGCGGCTTGCTCTAGGGTTTTGTGTAGTTATGTTGTGTTTGTAATGCAACCCTAGGGCCCTTATTTATAGACTTCGTATGGGCTTGAACCGGTTTAATGGGCTTGGGTCGGGCCCAGGCCCAGGGTGAACATTCGTTTCAAGTTCATCACCGTGGCTCCATCATAATCCCGATCGACGATCAGATCGGACCGATCTACACAGTTTACAAAACTGAGTATTATGATGCGAAAACAATTTTTCGGACCACCTAGTCCAAAATACCAGTTTGGCCCCTACAAGTTTCAAGGATAGTCAAACTAGCCCAAACTTCAGGGAAATTGCATTTTGACCCCTGTTTAATTTTAGGAAGTCGCACTTCCATCCTTCCTCCTCCTATGCTCAACAAATTGAGCTTAATTTCCGTGCGGGAATCGAGAAACCAGTACTTGTGTGACCCTCAATGGTTCAGGGATACAGCTAGCTGTGGGCCCACAACATGTGTGACTCCGAAACCACATTTTTGGACTAGCCCATCGGATCATGGTAAAGCGTCTAGCAACATCGCCCCATGATCCCCTAGGTATTACTGATAGTGCCTGCTGGAACCAGTCGGTCATGGTTAGCGTACAGTACGGTCCTTTCAACACATATATCCCGATCTATCAACGACCATTGGTAAATCGAGAGTGGCTAGAGATCCAATAACCATGCATACATCTCGGAGATCAAATAGTGACATCGCGTGTGTTACTAGGTAAACCCATTTACCTAAAACACATCTAGTACTCTGGCCAGAGATTTATCACACTATTATCTCCAGGTCACTATCCATCTGCATGCTCAGAACATCACAATGTTCCCTACCAATGAAACGTGGTACTTCACATCGCAGATGCTAGTCTCAAGCTCGGGCGGCCTTATCCTCATTTTGACGGCCCAATCGACTAGGAACGATTTTAGAATACACAGTGACTATTAGATGTGTTTCATGATAGCTATCATATCCACTATCACATCTAACATACACTATGGTGCATTCTAGGTCTTTATCCAACGCAATTGTTAACATTATAAAATAATGAAAATTAAGAATGCCATAAAATAATACGAATTTCATAAATAAAGATCGTTTACAAAGAGTGAACAAGAATCCACATGCCACAAGTTGGCTAGTTGGGCACCTACTCTAACATATGCTGCATTCAAAAATTTTAAAGTCTGTCAAATGGATGTAAGAGTGCATTCTTGAATGGCCTACTATATGAGGAAGTGTTTGTTGCACAACCTCATTGCTTCGTTGATCATTCAACCTAGATTATGTTTATAAACTGGATAAAACTATGGATAGTCTAGAACAAGCACCAAGAACTTGATATGATACTTTGTACAAATTTTTAATTGATCATAATGTTGTAATTTAAATAGTAGATAAAACACTGTTCAAATTTATTAAATGATCATGTTCTGTTCATCCAGATATATGTTGATGACATTATTTTTGTCTCAACTAATCCTAAGCCGTGTGAAAAAAAATTTTAAACTGACGCAGGAGAAGTTTGAGATGAGCATGATGGGCGAACTGACATTTTTCTTGGGAGTGAAAGTCAAACAGCTTGAGAATTGGATATGAATAAATCAAGCGAAGTATACCAAAGAACTACTAAAGAAGTATTTATTGGAGAAATGATCAGCCATAGCTACTCCGATGAGTGCCTCCATCAAACTTGATAAAGACGAAGCTGGAACTGTCACTGAGGCAACTTTGTATCATGGGATGATTGGATCGCTACTATACTTAACTGTTATCAGGCCAGACATTATGTTTGCTGTCACACTTGATGCTTATAATAAAGGAATAAACACACAATTAATGATAAAACGTGAAAGCTTAAAAGTTGATTACATTTTGTTTGGGCCTGATAAAAAAACGATGAATAATAATTTTCGAATACTCAAAATATTGATACTAGTCCATCACACGGACTTAATTACATAAACTTCCTTCAAAAATATTTTCAAACAAATGCAGAGTTAGCCTGATCACAATACATGCAAAAATCCATTTAATAACAACATCCAATCTCTCATGTCACAATATATATATATATATATATATATATATACATTAAACAACAAGAATCCAATCAACAAACATCAACAACTACGCATGGCATCCCTTTGTAAATGACTTGATCAAGATATATATACAATAATAACCGAGACACTCGATCACACCCTAAGGGGCTCCACTAGCTAACACTCCACCTGGTCCAGCTGAACCATCTGGATAACTTGCAATGGCCAACAACATGACCAATGCAGCCCCGAAGATAATGGGTCAAACTCCAGTATGGTTACGTGTTTGAATTTTTCAAATGTCTTTAAATATATGACTTCCACGTACACCAATGTCTTTTCACCATTCACTCATTTTTACAAGTTATTGCAAACTGTTTTCTTCTTTTTGTTTCAAATCATCCTATGTAATCTGATTTCAATACTTCAATATTTTCTCTAAATATTTTCCATTCGTGTTGTTATATTCTCTATCAGTACTGTGCATTTCGTTTGCCTCAATGTTTTGCAGGTATTCTTAGTCAGTTCTCGGATAATGGAATGGTTCGAATGTTTTGTTCCTTGAAGTAGTCAGTGCTGAAGATAGTTTTTGTGGGGCAGAACATATTGTGAGATATCAGGTTCCTGAGCAGCAACCATAGGAGCTTAAACTGTTAAAGATATAGGAACAGGTTATGGATCTCTTCTAAAAAATAGAACAAAACAAGTTTATCGATGAATCCTGTTTCTACAAGCACCCCAATACTAAGTTAGCTTCAGAAGTTCAGTGCTTATCTAAGGTAGTTGAGGCTATGAGTTCCGGAATGAGAGAACTAAAGGTAGATCAGCAAGAGATACTATTTTATCTATCGACATTCAAAGCTAGAATATTCTCACGGACAAATGATCCAGATGATTCTATCAAACGGACTCAATATTCACTACAGCTCGATCTTTGAAAGATATTCGAGATTACAAGATGGAACTTTCTGAAAAGCTACCTACACTCAGTTCTCCAATTGCTGAAGTTGTAGAGTGCTTACAGGGGCATGATGCCAAACAAAGGGGGAAATAGTACAAGAAAGAGGTAAAAGATTTTTTTTTAAAAGGAATAATATAGTAATGAAGGAAGAGAAAGAAACTTTTTTCAAAAAGTGGGAAAGATATAAAAGGAAGAGATTGAAAAATAAGAGAAGTTCAATTCAAAGGGCAGATTGAAAACCAGTTCAGGGACTTCATATAAGGAAAATGAATACTGAACTGAGTAAAACTTCAAGTTGGATTAAATCGTAATGATGCAGATCTTGGTTTCAAGGTATGTATTCAGAATAGCTTAGACAATGTTTCAATGCAATAAAAATTCGTTACATCTTTTGTTCTAGGTTTTTTCATCACAAAAAAGGAGGAAATTGTTGAGGAAAATATTCTAAGTTTTCAGCTCAACTGATCATATCACACTGAAGACTGTGTACTAGCTACGTAAAGAACAGGCTTAATAAAGTCAAATAAGCTTTGACTATCAGTTCACATAATGCACCCGAGCATAACAGAAAAAAAAAACAGAATAGCTCAGAGCTTAACAGAGCAGATCAGGTCAAAGATCATGAACAGGCTGAGTAAAGACAACTCAGTTCTTGAATCAGATCAGATCGGAGAGCATATAAATTCAGAAGAGCATATTAGAGCAGAATAAAGCAACGCAGAATAGAGCAACACAAAACATAGCAATAGAACATAGCAGCGAAGATAAGATGAGATCAGAGAAGCAAATCAGTTTAGATAGACAGAACAGAGCCGAATATATCATATGAGAGCTGTCACGTCCCGAAACCGAGACTCATTACATCGGCAATATTAAAAAATTATAAAATTGTAAAACATTAAGCCTCATAGTATAGCTCAAAACCAGTCTGTTACATAACCAAATATAATCGTTTCTACAACAGAAAATCAGAGTCTTAAATAACAGCAATGAGGAAGCGAAATTTTACATTAACAATAAAAACTGAATCTTCACCAGCCCCAGAACAACTCTTGTTCTTCTTCTACGACCTGCTCTTCGTTCTTATCTGGTGGGAGAAGTAAGGGGTGAGTGTTTGGGGAACACTCAGCGAGTGGGGGAAACCATTCGAGCATAACATAATATACATATACTGAATAACATATTTCAGAACAGAGCATATACAGAACAGAGCATATCATATCACAGAACAGGTAGCACTGATAATTAATTCGTTTCTAGGGTTACTGATCAGTCCTAATTTTTACTCCTCTAAGGGGTCAAGACCATAGTTACACCACGTAACTCAGAGAGCGGAATATTCCATAGACCCAAATTATGACAGAAACATCAGTGCTAAAACAGAGCATAGATCATAGCATGAACTTGACACGAAACGAAATCTGACATGAAACAAGTGCTCGAATAGTAATTCAAAACAGAACGTAGCATGAATAATATACATAATATTTCAAACGAATATATACATAGCAAAAGCCCACTTACTGTAATCTGAAGCTTGATTGGTTAAGGCACAAAATCTGATACGGCTTGTGCAGGATTTCAACTACGAAATCTGATACAGTTTACGCAGTATTTCAACGTGGGAGCGTACTGATTTTCTTACTCAAATTTTCGAAATGAGTGTGGGTCCTTTGATGCTACAGCGAGGTATTTATAGGTGAAGGGATAGGGTAGTCAAGAGGCAGCCGTTGTCAGGCCTCGTGCACAACACAGAGTTAAACCATGCAAAACAATAGCGGAAGCATACAAAAGTGGCTTAAAATTTTCGCTTTGGCCTGACGATTAAAACATATAATTTAAAATACAACAATACTCAAAATATCCCAGTAATTAAAATCACTCAGTACAACAGTACATCATTAAACATATATCAAGTACCATACAACCACTACTACTAAGCACATGACAACCCCCGGCTAACAGTACTGATACATAATATGCTATACGCTAACTGGGACACTCTAACCACCTCCTGAGTCACCTCAAGTTGGGTCTACTCCACGACCAGCAGAGTAACCATGATAACCTGAAAACACATACAGGCAACAAACAACCAAGCCCCAGAGGGTTAGGGGTCAAACCCCAGTACGGAGAGCAACTGAAAACAGCAGTTAGATAGCAACAGATAAAAATGCAAATGCTATGCATGAGATCAAGGCTACAACCGAACATAGGGAGCCAAAGGATTCCAAAGGCAGCTCAACAACTGGAATCTGAACAGAAGAAAGTGGCCACAATGTGTGTGAGTATATGGGAGCTACCCACTCGTCTCAGCACACGACACCAGGTGCATTATCAACGCTCAACCTGCGGTTGACCAACACATGAGATGTGGGATCTACCCACACTGCTCACGGTGTCTAACAATCCCAGCAGGGAGATGAGGGATGGGAGTTACCCACGCGACTATACAAGCACCATGGCACGCTCAAATCATCAAGCATAAGGCACAGCTACAAGAGATCTGAAACAACATGGAACAGATGCGTGTATGCAGTGCAACACAATGCAACAGGTAACAGACAATATACACAGCATCACAGAACAGCAAGCATAAGCACATATCCATGACAAATCTCAACGCTTTAAACAAGCTCACATCCGTACCTCAAGTCTCTGTGCAAAAATTACTACAAACTGGGTCCGAGCAACGCAGATCTCACACCTGCTAAGCCAATTACAAACAACTACTCAAGGACCGAAATGTAGAAAAGCAACAGCTGGGAGTTACGAACTCGACCAGCACTATACTACCCCTCTATCTCAATAGAGAGCTCTAAACAACACAAGGTAGAATCTGAACACTTACCCCAACAAGCTAGAACGGAACGCTAACAGACTACAGAAGGGAGATGTCTTCGCGCACCTCACCAGCTTCAAGCAAACGTCCGAAAGCAATATCCAAAGGAAGCGTCTCAGCAAGAGGAGTCCAACGCTACCACTATTACTTCAATCGGAGCTGTTTACCGTCGTCAATCGAAAAAGATAAGGTTCGGTGAACAGTAGTTAGGGTATCGCGACAGAGATCTACAATCGGGAAATATTCTAAGTGTCGGGAAATAATATAAAGCAACGAAGACCAAGTCCTCTTATATACTCAAATCTGTCCAAGACCGCTGAACAGATCTCACCGACAAATTAAATCTCAAAGCTGATATTCCCGCTCTCATCCAGATCTCGCAACAGATCTCACTCTACGCCAAAGCAGATCTCTACTAACTCAAACGACGTCGCACCGCTTCTACTGTCACATCTAGACACGTCACCTGCTACTCAGATCTGAATCGCTAGCGCCAACAAAATGGATTAGTTGAGGCGACGTCGTTTTGGTTAGCGCTAAGAAATCAGCAGCTAGTGTGTTTGCCCCTAGTAGCGATCAGTCGTTGCATGTGTTAGTTCAACAGATTTGCTGACGTGGTTAAGCGACGCCGTTTAGATTAGTTGAAACGCTGCGTTTCGAGTGTTGCGTCTAGTACCAGTCGCAGGGATCTGTTGCGTTGTTGAGAAATCCAGTCGCTGGTTTTGGTTAACCAGCTGTTGATAGATAGGATAACGTAAGCTGTGCGACATCGTTTAGTTAAGTCGCTGCGACACCGTTTTGCTTAGTGTTATTTGAGAATTCAGCAGTTGGTTGCTTTGCACCTGCTGGTTGTGTTTTCAACGAGTGTCGACTGGTTTTGTCGGTGGGATTTGTTATCAGCAGTTGAGATGTGTATATATATAGGAAGACTTGGTCTTCGATTGGTTTATTGGATTCACATACTTAGTAAATTTTCTCCCGATTGTCGACCTCTGTTCTTCGAACCCTAGTACTGTTCACCGTGAGTTTCTCCGGCAAATTCCCATCATTTCCGACCACCGTTTGGTACATTCGAGGTAGCTTTGGACTCCTCTCGAGAAGCTCTTCCAGTTTATACCACTTTTGGAGGCTGTAGTTGGCTAGTTGAGGAACGCGAAGTTGCTGCCCGTTCGTATTTTGAGTAGCTCAGGTAGAACTTCATTCCTTGGCAATGAGATCTTGTTCCTAGCCTAGAATTAAGCTTCCTGTTAGTTGTATTGGTAGAAATAGCGTTGGTTGAGCGTAGCTCCCAGCCGTGAGCTTCTGTTAGTATCCCTGAGAATTATTCTTCGTTGTTTAGCAGGTTTTCAACCATATTCTCGGGATCCCTTTGTGGAAATTGTGCGCAGTATTGAGGGACGGATCTGAGCTTGATGTAGCTGAGAATTGGCGTGAGATTGAATGCTAGATGGCTGTTGTGCATTGCCGTGGATGTTGCTGTGTGCATATGTGACTGCTGTTGATTTTAGCTGCTATGTTTATGCATACACGCATTTCCCATATTGCATTCATATTTCTGTTGCAGCCATTGCTTTGTATCTCGTTGTATTGCTGTTGTTTCTTACCAGGATGCGAGGGCGAGCGGCAATACCGCACTCTCATCTCCCTGCTGAGTTTTTTTAGCCACCATGCGCCGAGTGGTTAACTACCACAGTTCATGGGCGAGGCAACGGCATGTTGAGTTGTTTGATGCATGTGGTATTTGGGTGTAGTGTCAAGGCGAGTGACTCATTACCACACTTTGAACACACCCCGTGGCCACTGATTCGTTGCTGATCTTGTGGAGCTATGTTTGAGTTCCTTGTCTCCCTTGTTGGTTGTAGCCTTCAGCTGTTATCCGGTGTCTCATGCATAGCATCTGCATTTTTATCTTATGCATTTCTTTTAGCTATTTCAGTTGCTCTCCGTACTGGGGTTTGACCCCATGTCTCTCTGGGGCTTGGTTGTTTTCCTTGTTTGTGTTGTTTTTCAGGGAACCCAGGTTTTACACGTCGTGGTTTTAACCCAGCTGGAGGTGCCCCAGGAGGTGGTTAGAGTATCCCAGTAGTGTATAGCATATTTATATGTATCAGTACCGTTAGCCAGGGGATGCCCTGCGCTTTGTCATTGTATTTTAATGTTGGAGTCTGATACATGTTGTTGTTGTTGTTATTCTATACTGTTGTTGGCTGGTAGCCCGCGTTTTTATTGTTTTTATAAATTGGGATATATTTTTAGTATCGTGGTATTTTAAATTATATTGTTTAAACCGTCAGGCCAAAAGCGAAAATTTTACCCACTTTTTGATAGCTTCCGCATGTGTTTGTGTGTTTTTACTCTGATATGAGCACGAGGCCTGACATTTTTGGTATCAGAGCTTAAGCTGGGATAAGCTCAATTTCTTTGATCACACTTGAGTCTAGGAACAGTGTCGTGTGTTGCATGTGCTTGACTATGTGATTACGTGCTGCATATTTCTGTGTTATATGCTATCTATGCTGTATCTGTTCTGTTTTGCTTGATCCTGTTGAGTGTTTTCGTAGATGCCGCCTAGACATCGTGGTAGAGGTAGGGGCAGTTTGAGGAATCAGCAGGGCATAATGAAGATAGGCGTAGTGCTCGCAGTCGTACTCGTGTTAGTGACGAGGAGGAAGTTGAGGTTGCGGCACCTCCTCTGGAGTGGATGGAAGTCGTGATGCGGTTTCAGAGGATGAACCCTCCAGTCTTTAATGGTGACAAGTCCAGTGAGGATGCAGACTCGTGGCTCCGGAATATTATCGGTCTTTTCGATCGGGTGCAGTATGATGATGATCTTCGACTGAGTTTAGTGACCCTCTTGCTCAGGAAGGCTGCGGAGCGCTGGTGGCGAGGCGCTTCGAGTACCTTGTTGGAGACCGGTGTTGGGATCTCTTGGGGCAGTTTTTGCGAGACCTTCCGACAGGAGTATGTACCCGAGTCTTATGTGAACGCCCGGGAGCGGGAGTTCGATCATCTGGAGCAGGGCTCGATGTCGGTCTGGGAGTATGCTAGGAAGTTTTCTTCTTTTTTGGCATACGTTCCCCATGTTTCTGGCCGGGATAGGGCCAAGCGGACTAGATTTCTTGAGGGCTTGAATGAAGAGTTGTATCAAATGGTGTTGACCAGTAAGCCCAAGAGTTATGCTGAGGCCGTGGATGCTGCCATCGACATTGAGGAGGGCTTGCGCAGTCGTCGTGCTCGTAGGCAGCAGGTAGCACAGGGTGGTCGTCCTGCTATTCAGGGAGCGCAGTCTTCTCAGTCCTCCCAGTCAGCCTATCAGCCCCATCAGCAGCAGCCACAGGTGGCACAGTAGTCTGGCCGTCAGAGGTTCCGTCCTCGCGGTCAGCAGTTCAAGAAGAAGTCGGGTTCTGGATCTATCAGCAGCAGCCACAGGTGGCACAGTAGTCTGGCCGTCAGAGGTTCCGTCCTCGCGGTCAGCAGTTCAAGAAGAAGTCGGGTTCTGGATCTTCTGGTTCAGACTGCTCGAGTAGCAGTGGTTCTCGGGCTGAGTTTTGTGGGTTTTGCGGTGGAAAGCATCCGTCTACGCAGTGTGTTGGTGTGCAGGGCTCCTGCAACCTTTGTGGTCAGTACGGGCATTTTGCCAGAGTGTGTCCGTCAGCTGGATCACAGCAGACCGCGGCCCAGCCTCAGGGTCGTGGAGGTCAGTCTAGGGGTCGTTCCCCTCAGTTTCAGCAGCCCCGGTTGGATGAGACTCAGTTCAGGCCTTTTCAGCAGCCTATACCTTCGCGTTTTGGGCAGTCGTCTCAGCCTTTCTTCTCTGGACCCAGCATGCTCAGGTTAACGCCATCACTAGGGAGCAGGCGGAGGAGACGCCGAGTCAGGTGATCGCAGGTACTTGCCTTGTTTTCGATTTTCCTACGCATGTGTTGTTTGACACCGGTGCATCGCATTCTTTTGTTTCTGATTCGTTTGTTGTTGAGCATGGTCTGTGTACCATTCCTTTGCGCGATGCTGTTTCTGTTTCTACCCATGGCGGTGTTAGCTTGTTCTCCCAGGAGGTTCTGTTAGATGGCGTGTTGCGGTTTGGTGAGCATGTGCTGTTAGCGAACTTGATCCGTTTGATGTTGTGGGATTTAGATTGCATAGTTGGGATGGATGTGTTGTCCAACTATAGGGCCTCTGTGGACTGTTTCCATGGGATTGTGCGCTTTAGGCCTATGTCTGGCGGGAAGTGGGACTTCTACGGCCAGGATTCTCGATCGAAGATCCCGTTAGTCTCAGCTATGAAATGTTCAGCTTGTTGTCCTTGGGGAATGCTGGCTTCTTGATCTACGCTTTGGACGCGTCTTCTTCTTCTCGTGTTCAGCTCAGTGACGTTCCCGTGGTGCGGCATTTTCCCGATGTGTTTCCGGAGGAGATTCCTGGCTTTCCTCCGAGGCGGGAGATTGACTTCAGCATCGAGTTGGTGCCTGGCACAGCTCCGATTTCTCGTGCCCCATATCATCTGGCGCCTGCGGAGTTGAGAGATCTCAAGGTGCAGTTGGACGATTTGCTGGAGAAAGGTTTTATCCAACCTAGTATGTCGCCGTGGGGAGCGCCCATCTTGTTTGTGAAGAAGAAGGATGGCTCAATGCGGTTGTGCATTGATTTCCGCCAGTTGAACAAAGCGACAGTCAAGAACAAGTACCCGTTGCCGAGAATCGATGATCTGTTTGATCAACTGCAAGGTTCTGCGGTGTACTCAAAGATTGATATTTGTTCAGGGTATCATCAGCTGAGAGTGAGGGATCAGGATGTCGTGAAGAATCAACTGCAAGGTTCTGCGGTGTACTCAAAGAATTGATATTTGTTCAGGGTAGTCATCAGCTGAGAGTGAGGGAGTCAGGATGTCGTGAAGACTGTGTTTCGTACAAGTTACGGACATTTCGAGTTTTTGGTGATGTCGTTTGGTTTGACCAACGCGCCTGCAGTCTTCATGGATCTGATGAACCTGTTTTTTACAGAGTTCATAGACCAGTTTGTGATTTTTTTCATTGACGACATCTTGGTATACTCGAAGACTCCTTTGGAGAACAAGGAGCACTTGGGAATTGTCCTGCAGAGGTTGAGAGAACAGCAGTTGTATGCTAAGTTCTCCAAGTGCGAGTTTTGGTTGGATCGTGTTGTATTTCTGGGTCATGTCATTTCAGTGGATGGTATTTCTGTGGATCCCAGTAAGGTTGATGCTGTTTTGAACTGGGAGCGACCGAGAAATGTTTCCGAGATTCGTAGTTTCTTGGGTCTGGTTGGCTATTATCGTCGCTTCATTGAGGGATTTTCTAGCATAGCAAAGTCGATGACTCAATTGACTCAGAAGGACAAGAGGTTTGTGTGGACTGAGCAGTGCGAGAATGCTTTTCAACTGCTCAAGGAAAAGTTGACTACTGCGCCTGTGTTGGCTCTGCCGTCCGGTTCAGGTGGTTTCGTTGTTTGTTCTGACGCTTCGCTCAATGGATAGGGCTGTGTTTTGATGCAGAATGGTCGAGTCATTGCGTATGCCTCGCGGCAGTTGAAACCGCACGAGACTCGTTATCCGGTCCATGATTTGGAGCTAGCGGCCGTTGTTTTTGCGTTGAAGATCTGGCGTCATTACCTGTATGGCGAGCAATTTGTGGTGTACTCGGACCACAAGAGTTTGCAGTATCTGTTTTCGCAGCCTGACTTGAACATGAGACAACGTCGTTGGATGGAGCTGCTAAAGGACTTTGATTGCAAAATCAAGTACCAGCCTGGGAAGTCGAACGTAGTGGCAGATGCTTTGAGCAGGAAGGCTAGTGAGATGCTTGCGTCGTTGTAAATCTCTAAGGATCAGGAGCATCTTAACACTACGGGTTGGAGATTTTACCCGGCTGAGGATTGTGTTGTGGTTTCTTCTTTCCAAGTTGAGCCACAGATTGTTTCGAGCATTCGAGCAGCTCAAAGGACTGACCCTTCCATCCACGAGTTGAAGTTGAAGGTCAGGGCTGGCGAACTTGAGGATTGTTCAGTCTCGTCCGATGGGTGTTTGAGGTTTCATGGCAGGTTGGTTGTGAAAAACCTCATTGATTTGAAGGAGGAGATCCTTCAAGAAGTGCACTGTAGCAGACATAGTGTTAATCCTGGTGCACGGAAGATGTACCATGCGTTGAAGCCGCACTTTTGGTGGGCTGGCCTAAAGAGCGACTTTGCTGGTTTTGTCGCTCGTTGTTTAAACTGTCAGATGGTTAAGGCCGAGAGGATGAGACCAGGTGGTCTGTTGCAGAGTTTGGAAGTGCCCCAATGAAATTGGGAGCACATAGCTATGGATTTCGTGACGCATCTGCCTCATTCCAGCAGAGGATGCGATGGTATTTGGGTGGTTGTAGATCGACTGTCAAAGTCTGCACATTCTATTCCCTATGGGATGACTTTCTCGTTGAAGAAAATGGTGAAGCTGTACGTTGATTTTGTTGTTAGACTGCACGGTGTGCCTGTTTTGATTGTTTCCGACCGAGATCCGTGGTTTACTTCCAGGTTTTGGAAGAGTTTGCAAACAGCTTTGGGTACCAGATTGGCTATGAGCACAGCGTATCACCCCCAGACAGATGGCCAATCTGAGAGAACTATCCAGACGTTGGAGGATATGTTACGAGCTGTTGTGTTGGATTTCGGAGGTAACTGGCAAGACGCGTTGTCTTTAGTGGAGTTTTCCTAAAATAACAGCTATCAAGTGACGATTGGCATGACTCCGTTTGAGGCTTTGTATGGTAGAAAGTGCAGATCGCCGGTATGTTGGGAAGAAGTGGGGTAGAAGCAGCTATCTGCCCCTGACTTTGTGCAGCAAATGAAGGATCATGTGGATCTAGTTCGACAGCGGATGAAAGCTTCCCAGGATCGCCAAGATAGTTATGCGAATAAGAGGCGTCGACCTCTCGAGTTTCAGGTTGGTGATCAAGTTTTTCTCAAAGTTTCTCCGTTTCGTAGTGTTATGCGCTTTGGACACAAGGGAAAGTTAGCCCCTCGTTATGTCAAACCGTATGAGATTGTTGAGAGGATTGGCCCGTTAGTGTATCAGCTGTTATTTCCTCCAGAATTGTCTTCTCTACATGACGTCTTTCATGTTTCCATGTTGAGGAAGTATGAGCCAGATCCATCTCATGTGCTTAGAACTGACGAGGTGGAGCTAGATCAGTCGTTGAGCTATCAAGAATACCCCTTACAGATCCTTGGTTGAAAAGAGAAACAGTTGAGGAATAAGACCATTCCGTTGGTAATGGTGCAAGGGAGCAAACATGGCAGGGAAGAAGCTACTTGGGAGCTGGAAGAAAAGATGCAGCGCGAGTGGCCGCATCTGTTTGAGTAGCTGTTGAGCTAAATTTCCAGTAGTTTGTAGCTTTTGGTTGTATTCTATTCCCTAATTATTGTTAGTTGTTTGCTCAGTTATCTTGAACTCTTGGCCTTGTGTTAGGCGAGTTCCTGTTTGTATTTTGCTGCTGTGATGTGTTCCATAGTTGTTGTTGTGATTTCGGGGACGAAATCCTTTTTAGTGGGGGAGAAATGTGAGACCTGGATTGTATTAAGATTAATTTGGCTGGAATTAATCGGTTTTAAGGATTTCTGGTGATTTAGATATCTGTTTGAGGCTTTGGATTGCATTCTCGGGTCAGATTTCATATTTTAAGCAATTCTGGAAGTTTTCGTATTTTTGAGATTTTTGGGTGAAAGCTGGTTTCGTGGTGAAAGCTGGTCGATTTGGTGAAAACCAATCGTAGCGTGTATTAGTAATGCGGGAGATCAAACGCCGTCTTTTTGGCGTGAGTGACCAGTCGTTGGCAAAGTCTACCAGCAGATAGTATTTTAGGCGTTGTGTAGGATCTGCCAGCAGCAACGCTTACGTGGATTCAGCAGAGAGAGCTAAGGATTTCAAAACGGTGACGTTTTGTGAAGCATCGACTGGGTGATATCTGTTAGAAGCAAGCTCCTGTAGCGAACTGCAATACGCCGTCGTTTGGATTAGTTGAGGCGACGTCGTTTTGGTTAGCGCTAAGAAATCAACAGCTGGTGTGTTTGCCCTAGTAGCGATCAGTCGTTGCATGTGTTAGTTCAACAGATTTGCTGACGTGGTTAAGCGACGCCGTTTAGATTAGTTGAAACGCTGCGTTTCGAGTGTTGCGTCTCGTACCAGTCGCAGGGATCTGTTGCGTTGTTGAGAAATCCAGTCGCTGGTTTTGGTTAACCAGCTGTTGACATATAGGATGACGTAAGCTGTGCGACGTCGTTTAGTTAAGTCGCTGCGACACCGTTTTGCTTAGTGTTATTTGAGAATTCAGCAGTTGGTTGCTTTGCACCTGCTGGTTGTGTTTTCAACGAGTGTCGAATGGTTTTGTCCGTGGGATTTGTTATCAGCAGTTGAGATGTGTATATATATAGGAAGACTTGGTCTTCGATTGGTTTATTGGATTCCCATACTTAGTAAATTTTCTCCCGATTGTCGACCTCTGTTCTTCGAACCCTAGTACTGTTCACCGTGAGTTTCTCCGACGAATTCCCGTCGTTTCCGACCACAGTTTGGTACGTTCGAGGTAGCTTTGGACTCCTCTCGAGAAGCTCTTCCATTTTATACCACTTTTGGAGGCTGTATTTGGCTAGTTGAGGAACGCGAAGTTGCTGCCCGTTCGTATTTTGAGTAGCTCAGGTAGAACTTCATTCCTTGGCAATGAGATCTTGTTCCTAGCCTAGAATTAAGCTTCCTGTTAGTTGTATTGGTAGAAATAGCGTTGGTTGAGCGTAGCTCCCAGCCGTGAGCTTCTGTTAGTATCCCTGAGAATTATGCTTCGTTGTTTAGCAGGTTTTCAACCAGATTTCTCGGGATCCCTTTGTGGAAATTGTGCGCAGTATTGAGGTACGGATCTGAGCTTGATGTAGCTGAGAATTGGCGTGAGATTGAATGCTAGATGGCTGTTGTGCATTGCGTGGATGTTGCTGTGTGCATATGTGACTGCTGTTGATTTTAGCTGCTATGTTTATGCATACACACATTTCCCATATTGCATTCATATTTCTGTTGCAGTCATTGCTTTGTATCTCGTTTTATTGCTGTTATTTCTTACCAGGATGCGAGGGCGAGCGGCAATATCGCACTCTCATCTCCCTGCTGGGTTTTGTTAGCCACCATGCGCCGAGTGGTTAACTACCACAGTTCATGGGCGAGGAAACGGAGGTTGAGTTGTTTGATGCATCTGGTATTTGGGTGTAGTGTCAAGGCGAGTGGCTCATTACCACACTTTGAACACACCCCGTGGCCACTGATTCGTTGCTGATCTCGTGGAGCTATGTTTGAGTTCCTTGGCTCCCTTGTTGGTTGTAGCCTTCAGCTGTTATCCGGTGTCTCATGCATAGCATCTGCATTTTTATCTTATGCATTTCTTTTAGCTATTTCAGTTGCTCTCCGTACTGGGGTTTGACCCCATGTCTCTCTGGGGCTTGGTTGTTTTCCTTGTTTGTGTTTTTTTCACGGAACCCAGGTTTTACAGCTGGTCGTGGTTTTAACCCAGCTGGAGGTGCCCCAGGAGGTGGTTAGAGTATCCCAGTATCGTATAGCATATTTATATGTATCAGTACCGTTAGCCAGGGGATACCCTGCACTTTGTCGTTGTATTTTAATGTTGGAGTCTGATACATGTTGTTGTTGTTGTTATGCTATACTGTTGTTGTTGGCTGGTAGCCCGCGTTTTGATTGTTTTTATAAACTGGGATATATTTTGAGTATCGTGGTACTTTAAATTATATTGTTTAAACCGTCAGGCCAAAAGCGAAAATTTTACCCACTTTTTGATAGCTTTTGCATGTGTTTGTGTGTTTTTACTCTGATATGAGTACGAGGCCTGACATATATACTCAAATCTGTTCAAGCTTCTAAACAGATCTCACCGACAACTTAAATCTCAAAGCTGATATTCCCGCTCGCATCCAGATCTCGCAACAGATCTCACTCTACGCCAAAGCAGATCTCTACTAACTCAAACGACGTCGCACTGCTTCTACTGTCACATCTAAACACGTCACCCGCTACTCAGATCTGAATTGCTAGCGTCAACGAAATCTGATCCCAAAACGGCGTCGCTTCCGAACACTCAGATCTCTCTCAAATCTGAAGACCAACGCTGCTCACTGCTGAGTCCCGCTCACTAACCAAAACGCTGTCTTCCCAACTAATCCAAACGACGTCGTACCAACATCCGCTACTAAAAACACTCTCCCGACTAGATCCAAGGACTAACACAAAACCCGATAGCTTCTTCAAGCACATCGACGCAAAGCTGATCTCAATAAAACCCGATTAATTAACTCAATTAATCTCATCAGCTTTTCAGGTCTCACATCTCTCCCCCACTAAAACATGATTTCTTCTCGAAATCAAACAGCTCAAGATCAAGAGTAACTAGGGAAAAGAACTTAAGCAAACATCTTCC
The DNA here is from genome assembly GCA_001598015.1 of Dorcoceras hygrometricum. Taxonomy (NCBI): domain Eukaryota; kingdom Viridiplantae; phylum Streptophyta; class Magnoliopsida; order Lamiales; family Gesneriaceae; genus Dorcoceras; species Dorcoceras hygrometricum. The sequence goes on from KV018136.1 coordinate 202,430, forward strand.
GAGAAGTAACAAAGAACCAACTACTGGAATCTGATACAACGCTCACTCAAACAGATGCGGCCACTCACGCTGTGTGAGGATTCAGATTTAGATTAGTGGTTAATTTTATTGTTTGTGTTTAGCCACGTGAATTTTGAAGTTAGAGTTGTCGAATTCCTCCAAGTATTGAATCAACCGTGGTGTAGCCAACGACTGGTAGGATTTGGAATTTGATGGTTACTGTAGCTTGCAGCTGGTGGAAATGGAAAATCAGTTGTTGCGCTTGTGTTGCGTCTGGCAGTCGTTGCGATCGTGAGAGAATGACCAGTCGAAGAATTGAAGAACCAGTCGCGGGAGGAATTGTATTGCGACTGGGTGACCAGCTGTGGAATTGAGGAACCAGTCGAGGGAGCAACGCGACGTCGTCTGGATTAGTTGAAACGCTTCGAGGATTGCGTCTGGTACCAGTAGCTTGCGACTGGATAGTTGCGACTGGATTGTTGCGTCTGGTTGGTTGTAGGAAGCATGAGTGCCAGTCGTAAGATTCCTACGGTTCAAGACGACTGGATTGGTGAGCATCAGTCGAGAGATTTGAGATGTTTATATTTAGAGGTGTTGATCGATACTTAGAATAATTGAGAGCCAGATATTCCTTATCTCTTCTTTCTAAAACCCTCGTAGAGCTACTGTTCACCGAGGCATTTCTTCCCTAGATTTCCGTCGTTCTCCGTCGAAGATTTGAGTGTTTTCGGTGGCGCTGGGTTCCTTGCGAACTTCTCTTTCGATTGCTACCCATTTGAAGCTGCAGAACGACCTTGGAGAAGATAGCGAAAGCTGCTGGTTTCTGGTCGTGAGGGCTGCCGTGCCCTGTTTGAATTTGTGAGGTAGAATTTGTGGATTCGAGGTACGATTGAGCAGCCCTTCGCAGCTTTGAGCGTGAACATGCCTATATTTCAATGTTGTGAAATCTGTGACTTTGTTGCTATGAGTTTACGTGGAACAGTTTGATGAATTGGTTGAGCTATACATTCTGTTTGCACGTATTATGAATTGTATTCATTAAGCATGAATATTGAATGGCATTCATGCATACATCTTGAGCCTGAATTGATAGATTGATTTGATTACCTGATTGGGTGCCACGTTGTGACTGGCCGACTGTTGATTCGTGCCCGAAAAGTCCAACGCTATCGTCGGAGTGGTGACTACCGGATTCGAGTGTCTACCACCGAGCTGTGATGGGCTGACGGGCCCCGATGATCACGGACCGATGATTTCCACCGGCTGATGGTCTGTGCGTGGTATAGAGGCTTGATTTGAGTTGCCAGTTGATAGACTGGTCTAGCTATCCGATTTCTTGATAGCCCTCATGCATTCATAGCATTGATTATAGCATGTTGCATGTTTAGCTGTTATGATAGCTCTTCGTACTGAGGCTTGACCTCGTACTTGTTTTCCTGCTTTTGTTGTTTGGGTCTGCGTTGCCCATTTGCAAGGCTACAGGTAACCAAGCTGGACCGAGTGGAAGTTCAGTTGGTCGATCCCCGCATCCCTGAGTCCCAGTATATTTATGATATGTATTAAACCGGGGGATGCCCCGTGTGATTTTGTATTTGGGGATCTGCCTTTGGAGATGATATTATTTGGTTACTTGGTGTATGAGTTTGAGTTAACTCATATTTTGAGTATTGAATCTTCTTATGTGTTGATTGTTAGTAATTAGCACGGGGCCTAACATTTTTGGTATCAGAGCTTAAACTGGGATAAGCTCGATTTCTTTTGATCACACTCGAGTCTAGGCACAGAGTTTTGATTTGATTTTGATTGCCTCTGTGACTTATGTGATCTATTATCTGTCTTGTTGTTATATCTGCTGTGAGATCTTACCTCTAGGCTCGTTTAGATGCCGCCGAGACGAGGAGGAGGTAGGAGGACTAGACGTTCTGAGGAGGAGTCTAGAGCAGGTAGTGATGACGATCAGATTGAGGACGTCACTAGGCAGATAGGTGGAATGGAGCTAGTCTTAGCCCGATTTCAGCGGACGAACCCACCGACGTTGGTCGGTACTGAGGGTGGCGCTAGGGCTGAGGCGTGGCTTGTTCAGATGGAGGAGCTTTTGATACCCTGGAGTACGCCCCAGAAAAGAGACTGAAGTTGGCAGTGCTGCAGCTGCGAGATGATGCGGATGCTTCGGGATAGTGGGACGATGCTCACTTGGGATGTTTTCTGTGAGGCTTTTTGACGCGAGTACACTCCAGAGTCCTACTTCGCTAGCCGGGAGCATGAGTTTGATAATTTGAAGCAGGGTGAGATGCGTGTGGCCGAGTATGCGAGGCGTTTTTCTGCGCTTCTAGTGTACATGCCAGCTGTGGCGAACCAAGAGCGAACGAAGAGGAACAAGTTCTTGAAGGGCTTGAGACCTGACCTTTATCGGATGGTGTTGTCTGGGTCTCCGGCAACTTTCGTGGAAGCTGTGAACAATTCAGTGGATATTGAGGAGAGCTTGATGGATCCCGAGGCTCCCGTGCATCAGACGACCGTGCGTGCTTCTCAGCCAGCTCAGGCGGTGTCGCAGTCGTATCAGTCTCCTCAGGGGTGACAACAGTCGAGTCGCCAGCAGTTCAGACCTCGAGGGAAGCAATTTAAGAAGAAGGGCCATTCGAGTTCCTCTGGTTCCGTGAGCTCGGGTTATGGCAGTGGTTCAGGTGGTGGTTCTGGCGGCGGATTTTGTAGTCAGTGCGGAGGGAGACACGAGACTTCGGAGTGTCGTGGAGTTAGAGGACTCTGCCACCTTTGTGGTCAGCCGGGACATTTTGCGAGAGCGTGTCCTTCGATTGGAGGGCGATCTACTGGTCAGTCGCAGCAGGGTTCCGCTAGTGTTTCCTCTCAGAGACAACAACCTTTTGCTCAGTCCCAGCGATCTGGTTTTCAGCCTCGTGAGCCGTCACGTTTTGAAGGACCTTCCCGACCCCCGTTTCAAATTCCCCAGCAGGCGCAGGCGAACGCCTTGTCGTTGGACCAGGCTGAGGAGACGCCGGGCATGGTGATTAGAGGTACATGCTCTATTTATGATTATCCTGCGAGAGTCTTGTTTGACACTGGTGCATCACACTCTTTTATCTCTGAGATGTTTGTGTTTGAGCGTGGGTTGAGTTCTTCCCCACTGTGTGATGTTGTTTCTGTGTCTACTCCTGCTGGTGTGAACCTGTGGTCTCGAGAGGTTGTAGTAGATTGCCTGATTAGGTTTGGTGAGCATGTTTTGGTGACCAATTTGATTGTGTTGGGGATTAGAGATTTTGACTGTATTTTGGGAATGGACGTATTATCTAGCTATAAGGCTACCGTTGATTGCTTCCATGGTGTGGTGAGATTTCACCCTGATACGGGTGAGAGGTGGGATTTCTACGGCACGGATTTGAGGTCGAAGATTCCCCTAGTGTCCGCTATGGAGATGTTTAGCCTGCTATCGCTAGGTAATGCAGGATTCATGATCTATACACTTGATAGTTCCCAGGAGCAGCGATTAGAGTTGCGTGACATCCCCGTTGTTCGAGAGTTTCCCGACGTGTTTCCAGATGAGATTCCTGGATTCCCTCCTCGACGTGAGATCGACTTCAGTATTGAGTTGGTGCCTGGTACCGCCCCGATTTCTAGAGCTCCTTACCGGTTGGCGCCCGCAGAGTTGAAAGAGTTGAAGGAACAGTTGAGCGATCTCTTAGAGAAAGGCTTCATCAGACCGAGCATGTCGCCTTGGGGAGCTCCGATTCTTTTTGTGAAAAAGAAAGATGGCACTATGAGGATGTGCGTGGACTTCAGACAGTTGAATAAGGCCACGGTGAAGAACAAGTATCCTCTGCCGAGGATTGATGATTTGTTCGATCAGTTGCAGGGATCGGTTGTTTACTCGAAGATTGACTTGCGCTCTGGTTATCACCAGTTGAGAATTAGAGACGCTGATGTGGCAAAGACAGCCTTCCGGACTCGATATGGGCATTTTGAGTTTCTTGTCATGCCGTTTGGATTGACGAATGCCCCCGTTGTCTTTATGGATTTGATGAATCGCGTCTTCAGTGAGTATATCGATCGGTTTGTTATCGTCTTCATAGATGACATCTTGGTGTACTCGAAGAGCAAGAGAGAGCACAAGGAGCACCTGAGACTAGTATTGCAGAGATTGAGAGACTCGCAGCTCTATGCCAAGTTCAGCAAGTGCGAGTTTTGGCTCGACAGGATTATCTTTTTGGGTCACGTGATTTCAGCACAAGGGATTTCTGTAGATCCGAGCAAGGTTGAAGCAGTGCTTAACTGGGAGAGACCTAGGAATGTATCTGAGATCCGTAGTTTCTGGGGTTTGGCCGGCTATTATAGGCGTTTCATTGAGAAGTTTTCTTCGATAGCCAGGCCTATGACGCAGTTGACTCAGAAAGATAAGAGATTTGTATGGACTGATGAGTGCGAGTACAGTTTTCAGACGTTGAAGGAGAAGTTGACTACTGCTCCTGTTTTGGCCCTACCATCTGGCTCCGGAGGATTTGTTGTGTGCTCCGATGCTTCTCTGAATGGTTTAGGGTGTGTTCTGATGCAGAACGGGTACGTGATCGCGTATGCGTCTCGACAGCTTTAGGATTTCGTTTGTGAGATTCAGTATCAGCCTGGGCGAGTGAACTTGGTAGCAGATGCTCTAAGTCGAAAGACCCAGCCTGATATGTTAGCATCCTTGAGTATTTCTAAAGTTCATGAGGAGTTGAGTACTTCTGGTTGGCGATTCCAGCCGGGTGATCAGTATTTCTTTGTTTCTTCTCTTCTGGTGGAACCGCAGATTGTGATGAACATCATGGAGGCGCAGAGGACCGACCCCTATATACATAAGTTGAGGATTAAGGCGCAGTCGGGTCAGTCTGATGATTTCTCTGTTGCTTCTGATGGATGTTTGAGGTTCAGAGGGAGATTAGTAGTTCCGAACCTGATTGATTTGATGGAGACCCTCATGAATGAAGCGCATTGTAGTCGGTACAGTGTGCATCCAGGCGAGCGAAAGATGTATCATGCCTTGAAGTCTCACTACTGGTGGGCAGGTATGAAGAGCGACATTTCTGCTTTTGTTGCTAGATGTTTGAATTGCCAGCAGGTCAAGGCTGAGAGAATGAGACCTGGTGGATTGCTGCAGAGCTTGGAGGTGCCCCAATGGAATTGGGAGCACATCGCCATGGATTTCGTGACTCATCTACCTCGATCGAGTAGGGGATGCGATGCGATCTGGGTTGTGATTGATAGACTCTCGAAGTCAGCCCATTTCATTCCCTATGATGTGAGGTGTTCGATGAAAAAGATGGCGAAATTGTACATCGACCATGTGGTTAGATTGCATGGAGTTCCGGTTTCGATAGTGTCTGACAGAGATCCGAGGTTCACTTCTCGCTTTTGGAAGAGTCTGCAAGCAGCAGTGGGTTCAAGATTGGCGATGAGCACAGCCTATCACCCACAGACAGATGGACAGTCTGAGCGGACTATCCAGACTTTAGAGGAT
>KV018137.1:0-14705 GCA_001598015.1 Dorcoceras hygrometricum
CAGAATACACAGCGACTATTAGATGTGTTTCATGATAGCCGTCATACCCACTATCACATCTAACATACGCTTAAGTGCATTCTAGGTCTTTACTCAACGCAATTGTAAATCATTACACACATAATGAAAGTAAAGAACGCCATATAATTAAATGCGAATATATATATAAAGATTGTTCGTACAAGAGTCTATAAAACCCACACGCCACAAGTTGGCTAGTTGGGCATCTACTCTAACACCTCTATTAGTGCATAAAATCTGGCATGTGGAGGACCTGTAACTGGTTATGGGAACTGTGAGGATAGTGTTTACCCAAGATGATTAGTGGCTAAATCATTTCGGATTAGTGGATAACTAATCGGTACAGATCAGCTTAGGGAGAATCTGTTAAGATGAAACATCTCAGACACGAGCTGGTTCTAGGGTTGGTGCTAAGATGATAGAAGAAGAAGCTTTTTTGGATTACAGTTTAGATCAGCACCGATGTAAGTTGTTATGATGCTTTGTACTGATCTTAGAGATGCAAGCTGAATCGTGTAAGTTGGAGATTTGTATCCCTACTGAGCGTGATGGATACATGGTTTGAAAGATCCAGCTTAGAGGCGTGTTGGATAGTACGCAAGCTGGATAGTACGCAAGCTGGACCATCTCGGATGCTAGCTGGTTGGTACGCACTGTGCTGGGTTACCCGTGCTGGACACGTGAGCTGAGCTTCTACTGCTGTAGTGTGATCCAGTCTAGAGCAGCGCTCTGAGCTGATATCAGTTAAGTAGTAGGTAAGATGGATGCAGCTTCGGGTGTTATGCTATGTTGCAAGTTGAGTTGACCCTTGAGAGGTGGGTTGACCAGAGCGGGCTGTTCCAATGGTTGTGAGCTAGATAGAATATCCTTAGCTTATTGCTAGGATGCGAATGGGTCCAGTGTGCTTTGATTCCAACTTATAGAGATATCTGTAGAGAGGAACCAGCTAGGACGTCAGTTGATCTTATGTTTCACGCAAAGATGATGGTGTAATCTGTTTGAGTGTCAGCCTGGAGTTAGCACTGGCACGAGCTGTTGAATGGCCCGTGCTGATTTTAGGTACTGTAGCATATTTGAGGTCCAGCTTAGAGGTAAGCTAGTATGTGAGGACTGTGCTGAGTCCATGAGCTATTAGTATCTTTGGAGTACTGTGTAGTAGGGAACAACATGCATGATATGTTATGGGATCGTGAGCTGTTCCAGGTTTATGCGCTGTAATATGTGAGCTTAGCGAACAGCTTTGGGAGTTGTAAGCTGTTTAGATCATCCTAAGATGATAGGTAGGATGTGTGCTGATCTGAGTTTCCCCCAAGCTAAGTAGTGTAAACTGTTAGACAGGGATTCTAGCGTAATCTGATATGTCTTGGTGTGAGCTGGTGGTATAGCAGCTCTGAGCTGTTATCGATTGAGTAGAAAACCGTAAGCTGGGTTCAGCTTTGGAAGTTTTGCATCCTTCTGGGCTGGGTAGTCAGATTAGAGATGTTGTGCTGTGCTACTGGGATAAGTCAGCTTAGGCGAAAGCTGATGGCGTAGAATAGGTACTGGTCCGCAGCTGTGAGCTGTTGCTGCTGTATTTATTGTGAGCTGTCACGGGCATGATATGCTGTCTTAAGATGCTCGAGCTGAATTGCTGTGAAATCTGAACTGCTTTCCCTGGGCTGGTTATAGTGAGAAGGTCTGAGCTGATCTGGTATCACTGTAGCTGTAATATGTTGGAGCGTGGTCTTTGGAGCGTAAGCTATTGGATACGAGAGCTGGAATGTATGTGCGTCCTGAGTTGTACGCTGGGGCTAGGTACAGTGTTGAGGGTCGTCGTGATCTGTTGTCACTATAGTCGTGATCTATTGAGCAGTGAGTATAAATATACTCTCGTTGACCAACACTTAGTCATTTTAGACCAACCGTTCCTTATCTTCTTCTAGAAGCTACCGATAGATATTTTCCCCAAACCCTAGATATTGTTCACCCTTCTGGTATTTTCCAGATCGCCGAAGATTGGCTGGTAAGATTTGAGCGGAGGTATAGCGGTTGGAAACCCCTCTTCAAGGCCGACGTTTCTATACCAGTTTGGAACCGAGAGGGGACCGGACGGAGGAGGTCGCAAAGAAGTGTCACGAGCTATGTGTCGTGATTTCCGGTCAGATTGAGCTTTAGTTCAGGTAACTGTGTTCTGCTAGCGTTGGTTTATGTCCTTAGCATTTACCTTTGAGCTGGATAGGGCTCTGTTCGCTAGCTGTAGTGGTTCTGCGCTGTAAGGCCTTCGGCCGTGAGCTATATAAGATTTAGTAGAGCTAAATCCTTAGGTATCTTTGCAGATTAGAGCCCCTGGTGGTTGATGTGAGCTGCGAGCCCTGGGTAGTTGGCCGAGTGAAGCAGGAGGTATGTTCTGATGTCAATCGTGAGCTATGCTGAGGTATTTTGCCAAGATCTGCGTAAGGTACGAATTGAGCTTGTGGTTTACAGCTTGGGATAAGCATGAGAGCTTAGTGGTTGTAGGCTGATTTGCCTTAGCTTTTCATGTATATGCTGGGTATGATTCTGTTATGCTTGTGCTGAGTAGCTGACCCGTTTCTGCTGTTTTATGCCTGCTGTATCTAAGCTGTTTACGTGCAGTTTTGCCGTACCTGTTATGCGCGAGCTGAGTGGCTGCGCTGCTTGTTGTTGTCGAGCTGTTGGCTGTGAGCTAAGTTTCTCAGCCTAGGATCGCATGGTAGAACCTGATCTATGCTATTTTATTTCCTGCAATTGAATTTATATAGTTGTTGTGTATGCTATCCTGTACTGTTATTCTTACCGTGCTGATTGCATCTGTTTATTGTATGTTGTTGCATGATCTTGCTGATACTGCATACCGTCATAGCATATTGAGCCTGATTTCTTTGAGAACCTGGGGATGATGTGATAGAACCATGATCTCGACTCCCCGTTGTGAGTCTGGTGTCGCCATGAGGCGTAGTGGATTATTTCCTTCCCTCAAAGATCTGAAAGGAACTATTTGGGTTAAGTCTGAATGGGATTACGGGTACTGCATGTGAGACCGGGTAATGCCCTCGCCCGTCATACGTGTAGTGGCCACTGTTTGGTTGACTGGCCGGCTGAGATGTCGTGGCTGGGAGTCCTTCACTGAGTCGTGATTGCCAGCTGAGTCGCTGTGCTTTGGATTCCGACTTTTGAATTGTTGTTTGCAAGCTAAGTCGTTGTGCTTGTTTTTAATGAGCCTTGGTACCCTTCATGCATTGCACGAACATTTTTCATGCTTTATTTGATAGCTGGTGATGATTTGATCTTCGTACTGAGGTTTGACCTCGTTTGTTTTCCCTTGGGGCTGCTTTGGCCGTGTGTTGGCCATTGCAGGCCTTTTTCAGGTAGTCAGCTGGTCCATGAGGTGTGACAGCTAGTGCAGTCCTCGGCGTGAGTTCCCAATTATATATATATAATTGTTTGTGTATTGACTTGATTGAGTTGTATGCATGTATATATGTTAATTGTTGAGTCTGTCGTCTTTTGATTTAGTCTTTATTTTGAGTATCAACCTACTTTGAATTTTATTTTTAAGTCAGGTCAAAAAGGAAAAAAATTACCCGCTTTTCAAGCTTCCGTGTTTTTGCATGTTTTAGCTGTGTTTAGAACATTGGGCTTGATATTTTTGGTATCAGAGCTATAACTGGGGATGAGCTAGTTTCTTTTCTATCACACTTGAGTTTAGGCATTGTGGTTGTCCTCCTGCATTTGCTTGACTACATGATTACCTGCATTGTTTGTGCTTATCTCTGATGTACCTCTTAGATGTCGTCGAGGAGAGGTAAAGGTAGAGCTGGTAGGGAGGTTGTAGACGAGCCGAGAGTGTCGGATAGTGAGGAGGATTTTGCTCAGCCGAGTGTTCCTTTGCACCACCGTACAAGACAGGCTGAGGCTGAGGTGGAGAAATTGACTCGACGAGTGAGTAGTATGGAACTGGTTCTGGCTAGGTTCCAGCGGATGAACCCCCTACCTTCAATGGTTCAGAAGGTGGTCTTGCAGCCGAGGTCTGGTTTGTCCACATGGTGGGTTTGTTCGACCGTGTGCAGTACGAGGATGAGACGAGATTCAGTCTGGAGACTTTCCAATTGAGAGATTAGGCACATCTTTGGTGGATAGGTGCCTCCCAAGCGATGACTGAGACGGAACAATGATTAAGTGGGATAGTTTTTGTGCTGCCTATCGTCAGGAGTACATCCCCGAGTCATACTACAAGACCAAGGAACGTGAGTTTGATAACTTGGTGCAAGTGGATCTGAAGGTGGCTGAGTATGCGAGGAGGTTTTCTTCCCTTCTCGCCTATGTTCCCCATGTTGCTGGCCGTAAGAGGGCGAAGAGGAACAGATTCTTGGAAGGTTTGAGAGAGGACCTTTATTCTCTAGTGTTAGCAGCTTTTCCCCTTCTACCTTTGCGGAGGCAATGGACCGAGCGATAGACATCAAGGAAGGCTTAGAATAGACAATCTCGGGTCCAAAGGACAACTGGACATAATCTTTCTTCTTGCCATCTGAAGTGACTTCTTCCCAACCTTCTCAGGCACCGCAATCTTCGAACCATCAGCGGTTCGAGAGGAAATAAATTCAAGAGGACTGGTTCGAGTTCTTCCGGTTCAAACAACTCTGGTGGGGCTATGTATTGTGTCCAGTGTGGTGGCAAGCATCTGACTTCGTAGTGTCATGGAGTGCGGGAGCTTGCCATACTTGTGGGCAGACTGGACACTTCTCGAGGATGTGTCCTGCAATAGGATAGCGTTCTAACCTGTCGCAGCATAGTTCTTTTGGTGATGCTTTGCGGGATCTGCATCTGCCTTATCAACCCCAGAACTCGGGACCTCAGTGGGCTCAGTTGAGAGAGATGACTGGTGAGCATGGTGACAAATTTTTGGAAGAGTAACCACAGGTACTTGCTTTGATTTTGGATTTTTCCTGCGTGAGTTTGGTATTGACACGAGAACATCCACACGTGTGTTTCTGCGCTGTGTGCTTGAGAGTGGGTTGATTCGATCCCCAACTTGTTTTGTGTGATGTAGTGTCTGTTAGCACTCCTGCCGTTGTGAGTTAGGTTTGTCCCATGAGATAGTGCTGATTTGTACGGCTGATTTAAGGAGGAAGTGCTGATAGCAGTCCCATTGATCGTTAATTCCTATTGTATTCCAGATGAGGTTCCTAGATGTTGTGCAGATCGAGAGATTGTTTTCGGCTTTGAGACAAGCTGGACATTTTTCTGCGCTGTGTGCTTGAGAGTGGGTTGATTCGATCCCCAACTTGTTTTGTGTGATGTAGTGTCTGTTAGCACTCCTGCCGTTGTGAGTTAGGTTTGTCCCATGAGATAGTGCTGATTTGTACGGCTGATTTAAGGAGGAAGTGCTGATAGCAGTCCCATTGATCGTTAATTCCTATTGTATTCCAGATGAGGTTCCTAGATGTTGTGCAGATCGAGAGATTGTTTTCGGCTTTGAGACAAGCTGGACATTGTGAGCTGAGTATCAGCGTAAAGTTCTTGCTGATTTTTGCCTGTGCCAGTCCGAGTTGCTGTGTAGTTGAGTAAGCTAAGCTGTGTTGGAGCCAGCTTAGAGCAGGCTTGACTACTGTTTCCTGTGGCGAGATTGCATGGTGTGCTGTTGTTGACAAGAGACCAGCAGGAAGTCTTTGAGAATTTCATGAGGTTGGAAGAACTGGCAGGAAGCTTTGGAGTCTTCATTGGCTAGGATAGCAAACTACCTCCCCAACCCGATGGCCAATATGAGCTGACTATACAGCTTCTGGAAGGCATACTGTGAGCAATAGCGATGATTTTCGCTGATGGTTGACAGATATTCCTTGCCTTGGTGGAGTTTTGTGCATCGGTTTAGCTCCCAGTGATGTTCGGGGTGACTTCCCTTGAGGTTTTGCAAGGAAAAGAAGTGCAGATTAGCTTTACCAACTGGAAGAGTTGGGGATAAATCTACAGTATTCACCGAATTCTGTGCAGTAGGTGAAGTACCAAGAGGATCTTATTTGATCCAGAACTGAGGTGGGGTGAGATAGGCAATCCAGTTTGTGCTTATAAGGTATAGATCTTGGAGCATTGGCTTGCTATCCGTGTGCTTTTGGCGAGTTTCTCCTTCCAGCTAGTGTTGAGCTTGGGAATGTAGGGTTGATTAGCTCTTGGATTCGTTAGTCTGTGCAAATTTATCCATTCAGATAGGGTCTGTGGCGTGTGGTTTGCGGATGCTGGCTGAGTTGTTGTTGATACATGATGAATCTGATGTGCTTCTAGCGAAACACGAGCCAGATCCTCCCTTTATACTGAAGGACTGATGAAGTGAGCTGGCTTAGGACCTAAGATATTATGATTGTCCAGTGAGATCTCTGGACAGGAAAGGAGAAGCTAGTAGATCTTAAAGCAAATTGCAGCATCGAGGTTTATAATGCTGGGACATCCGCCTTATCCGAGATAAATGAATACAACCCAAGCGGGCGATAACTACGAAGAAGAAAATAGAAGATCATACCTTGGGTTTTGGGGCAGTGGAGACATCCCTGTTGTGAGAAGGTTACCTGAGAAGTGGCAGCCTAGAGATCACAAATGCAGCTTCGCAATGTTACGAGTGTTGAGTCCTCCCCGTTGTTGCTAAATTTTAGTCTGTGCTGTGTTTTTTTCTGGTTTTGATAGACTGTTGCCTTTGATTTCAAGGACGAAATCTCTTAAGGTGGGGAGAGTTGTGAGGATAGTTTTTATCCAAGATGATTAGTGGCTAAATAATTCCGGATTAGTGGATAACTAATCGGTACAGATCATCTTAGGGAGCATCTGTTAAGATGAAACATCTCGAACACGAGCTGGTTCTAGTGTTGGTGCTAAGATGATAGAAGAAGAAGCTGTTTTGGATTATAGTTTAGATCAGCACCAATGTAAGTTGTATGATGCTTCGTACCGATCTTAGAGATGCAAGCTGAATCGTGTAAGATGGAGATTTGTATCCCTACTGATCGTGCTGGATACATGGTTTGAGAGATCCAGCTTAGAGGCGTGCTGGATAGTACGCAAGCTGGACCAGCTCGGATGCTAGCTGGTTGGTACGGACTGTGCTGGGTTACCCGTGCTGGACACGTTAGCTGAGCTTCTACTGCTATAGTGTGATCCAGTCTAGCTCAGCGCTCTGAGCTGATATCAGTTACGTAGTAGCATAAGCTGGATGAAGCTTCGGGTGTTACGCTACGTTGCAAGCTGAGTTGACCCTTGAGAGCTGGGTTGGCCAGAGCGGGCTGTTCCAGTGGTTGTGAGCTAGATAGAATATCCTTAGCATATTGCTAGGATGAGAATGGGTCCAGTGTGCTTTGATTCCAAGTTATAGAGAAATCTGTAGAGAGGAACCAGCTAGGACGTCAACTGATCTTACGTTTCACGCTAAGCTGATGGTGTAAGCTGTTCGAGTGTCAGCTTGGAGTTAGCACTGGCACGAGCTGTTGAATGGCCCGTGCTGATTTTAGGTACTGTAGCAGATTTGAGGTCCAGCTTAGAGGTAAGCTGGTATGTAAGGACTGTGCTGAGTCCATGAGCTATTAGCAGCTTAGGAGTACTGTGTAGCAGGGAACAGTAGGCATGATCTGTTATTGGATCGTAAGTTGTTCCAGGTTTACGCGCTTTGATATGTGAGCTTAGCGAACAGCTTTGGGCGTTGTAAGATGTTTAGAGCATCCTAAGCTGATAGGTAGTGTGAGACCTGGATTTGTGTTTAAGATTATTTGTTGGAATTAATCGGTGTTTTGAGATTCTTGGTGGTTTAAGATCTCTGTTGATTGTTTGAGTAGTAATTTCGGGTCAAATTCCTCACTTAGAACAATTATGGAGGCTTTCGTATTTTTTAAGTATGAGGAGATAGCTGTCAGCAGATATGATGACGTCATGTTTTCTGTTGTTGTGCGTTGGTGTACAAATTGCTGACGTAAGCTTTGCTGTTGAAGTATTGGTTGAGTTAGCTGTTGACAGCAAAGTTCCTGTAGAGATCTGCTCGCGTGTTTTGTGTTGAGCGTGTTACGATGTCGTTTAGATAAGTTACAACGGCTCCGTTTTGGTGAACGCTTGCGGGAGAGATCTGTTGCCAGCAATCGATGTCTAAGCGTTTAGCGTTAGCGTGATGTCTTCAGTTTTTCTTACGTGTGCGAAGCTACGTCATTTTTGGTTAGCGCTAAGAAATCCAGTCGATGGTTTTAGGTGATCAGCTGTTGGCAGATATGATTACGTAAGCGGCGCGACGTCGTTTTGTATAGCGCTTGTTACCTTGCGTTTCGTTTGATGGTGTGAGCTTTGCATTGTTCCCGTTACTGTCAGCAGTTTGCGATATGTTTTATTGGTGGATGATTTTATATCAGTTTTCTCGCGTGTATTTAAGGAAGACTTGGTCTTCGATTTCAAGCACCAGATCTCATACTTAGCGAAATATTATCTTGGTTGTCGACCTCTGTTCTTCGAACCCTAGTACTGTTCACCGTGAGCTTTTTCGTTGAATTCCCGTCGTTTCAGGCCATTGTTTGATGCGTGTGAGGTAGCATTGGACTCCTCTCGAGAAGCTCTTCCACTCCATATCACTTTGGGAGGCTGTGATCGGCTAGTTGAGGAATGCGAAGTTGCTGCTCGGTTGTGCGTGGTATCGTACAGGTAGAACGTCGTTCCTTTCGTGATGAGATCTTGTTCCTAACCTTGAATTAAGCTCCCTGTTAGGTTGTGTTGTTGAGATTATTCGCTGGTTTGGTTGAGCGTAGCTCCCAGCCGTGAGCTTCTGTAATTGGCCGTGCTTTTCCTGTAGCTTGCCTGAGCTCTGTTGTGCGTATGTTTAGCAGGTGTTGGATCAGTTCTCTCGGGCTCCTTGTTGTGGTAGTTATTGCACAGAATTGAGGTACGGATTGGAGCTTGTAATACAGCGATGTTATGGCTTGGATATATTGTGAGATGACTATTGTTGGCTGTGGTTTTGTGAGATGACTGTTGGTTATGTGGTGTATACTTGCTGATGCTATTATTGTTTCCCATATGTTTATATGCTTGTTATTCCAGCATGTTGCATACACGCATTTGCATCTCCATTAGCTTTTGCAGCCATTTCTTCGTTGTTATTGTTCTGTTTACTTACCAGGATGCGAGGGCGAGCGGTGATTCCGCACTCTCATTTCCCCTATGCGTCGAGTGGCTAGCTACCACAGTTCATAGGTTGGGTTGTTGATGCATCTGGTAAGGGTGGGCGAGTAGGGGTGAGCGGGTAGCACCCGCATATCCTACACTCACCGTGGCCACATATTCTGTTGCAGATTCCGTTGAGCTGTTGTTTCCTTTCTCATGCATAGCATCTGCATTTTATTCTTGTTGTTTACTGCGGTTTTATAGTTGTTCTCCGTACTGGGGTTTGACCCCATGTCCCTCTGGGGCTTGGTTGTTTTCCTTGTTTGTGTTGTTTTCAGGAAACCCAGGTTTTACAGCTGGTAGTGGTTTTAACCCAGCTGGTGGTGCCCCAGGAGGTGGTTAGAGTATCTCAGTGGCGTATAGCATATTTATATGTATCAGTATTCTTAGCCAGGGGATGCCCTGTGCTTTGTTGTCGTTTTTCGTGGTTGGAGTCTGATACATATTGATGCTATGCTATATTGTTGTTGTTGGCTGGTAGCCGCGTGTGGTTGATTTCTTAAACTGGGATATCTATTTTGAGTATCGTACTATTTTAAATTATATTGTTTTAAACCGTCAGGCCAAAAGCAAAAATTTTACCCGTTTTTTGATAGCTTCCGCATGTGTTTGGGTTTTATCTTTGATATGAACACGAGGCCTGACATTTTTGGTATCAGAGCTTAAGCTGGGATAAGCTCAATTTCTTTGATCACACTTGAGTCTAGGCACAGTGTTGTGTGTTGCATGTGCTTGACTATGTGATTATGTGCTGCATCTTGTTGTGCTATCTATGCTGTATCTGTTCTGTTTTTGCTTGATCCTGTGGAGTGTTTTCGTAGATGCCGCCTAGACGTCATCTTGTTGTGCTATCTATGCTGTATCTGTTCTGTTTTGCTTGATCCTGTGGAGTGTTTTCGTAGATGCCGCCTAGACGTCGTGGTAGAGGTAGGGGGTAGTTTGAGGAATCAGCAGGACAGAATGAGGATCGGCGTAGCGCTCCTAGTCGTTCCTGTAGTAGGCCTGAGGAGGAGGAGGAAGTTGGTGACTTGCCTCCCCCGGTGGAGCGGATGGATGTGGTAATAGCACGGTTTCAACGGATGAACCCTCCAGCCTTTAATGGTGATGAGTCCAGTGAGGATGCGGACTCGTGGCTCCGGAATATTATTGGCCTTTTTGATCGGGTGCAGTATGATGATGATCTTCGGCTGAGTTTAGAGACCCTCTTGCTTAGGAAGGCTGCAGAGCGCTGGTGGCGAGGCGCTTCGAGTACCTTGTTAGAGACCGATGTTCGGATCTCTTGGGACAGTTTTTGTGAGACCTTCCGGCAGGAGTATGTACCCGAGTCTTATGTGAACGCCCGGGAGCGGGAGTTCGACCATTTGGAGCAGGGTTCCATGACTGTTTGGGAGTATGCTAGGAAGTTTTCTTCTCTGTTGGCGTACGTTCCCCATGTTTCTGGCCGGGAGAGGGCCAAGCGGACTAGATTTCTGGAGGGCTTGAACGAAGAGTTGTATCAAATGGTGCTGACAAGCAAACCCAAGAGCTATGCTGAAGCAGTTGACACTGCTATTGGTATCGAGGAAGGTTTGCAGAATCGTCGTGCTCGTAGGCAGCAGGCGGCGCAGGTTATTCGTCCTGCTATTCATGGAGCGTAGTCTTCCCAGTCCTCCCAGTCAGCCCATCAGCCCCAGCAGCAGCAGCATCAGCAGCAGGTGGCTCAGCAGTCTGGCCGTCAGAGGTTTCGACCCCGCGGTCAGCAGTTCAAGAAGAAGTCGGGTTCTGGCTCTTATGGTTCAGGCAGCTCGAGTAGCAGCGGTTCTCGGGCTGAGTTTTGTGGTTTTTGTGATGGAAAGCATCCGTCTACACAGTGTGTTGGTGTGCAGGGCTCCTGCAACCTTTGTGGTCAGTACGGGCATTTTGCTAGAGTGTGTCCGTCAGCTGGATCACAGCAGACCGCGGCCCAGCCTCAGGGTCGTGGAGGTCAGTCAAGGGGTCGTTCCCCTCAGTTTCAACAGCCCCGATTAGGTGAGACTCAGTTTAGGCCGTTTCGGCAGCCTGGTCCGTCGCGGTTCGGACAATCGTCTCAGCCTTTCTTCTCTGGACCCCAGCATGCTCAGGTTAACGCCATCACTAGGGAACAGGCCGAGGAGACACCGAGTCGGGTGATCGCAGGTACTTGCCTTGTTTTTTATTTTCCTGCGCGTGTGTTGTTTGACACCGGTGCATCGCATTCTTTTGTTTCTGATTCGTTTGTTGTTGATTATGGTCTGTGTACCATCCCTTTACGCGATGCCGTATCTGTTTCTACCCCTGGTGGTGTGAGCCTGTTCTCCCAGGAGGTTTTGTTGGATGGCGTGTTGCGTTTTGGGGAGCATGTGTTGGTGGCGAGCTTGATCCGTTTGATGTTGTGGGATTTTGATTGCATAGTTGGGATTGGATGTGTTGTCCAACTATAGGGCCTCCGTGGACTGTTTCCATGGAATTGTGCGCTTTAGGCCTTTGTCTGGCGAGAAGTGGGACTTCTACGGCCAGGATTCTAGATCAAAGATTCCCTTAGTCTCAGCGATGGAGATGTTTAGCTTGTTGTCTTTGGGGAATGCTGGATTTATGATCTACGCTTTGGATGCGTCTTCTTCTTCCCGTGTGCAGCTTAGTGACGTTCCCGTGGTACGACATTTCCCGGATGTGTTTCCGGAGGAGATTCCTGGTTTCCCTCAGAGGCGGGAGATTGAATTCAGCATAGAGCTGGTGCCTGGCACAGCTCCGATTTCACGTGCCTCTTATCGTCTAGCGCCTGCGGAGTTGAGAGAACTCAAGGTACAGTTAGATGATTTGCTGGAGAAAGTTTTTATCCATCCTAGTATGTCACCGTGGGGAGCGCCCATTTTATTTGTGAAGAAGAAGGATGGCTCAATGCGGATGTGCATTGATTTCCTCCAGTTGAGTAAAGCCACTGTCAAGAACAAGTACCCGTTGCCGAGAATCGATGATCTGTTTGAGCAGTTGCAAGGTTCTGCAGTGTATTCAAAGATTGATCTTCGTTCAGGGTATCATCAGCTGAGAGTGAGAGATCAAGATGTCGCGAATACTGCTTTTCGTACGAGGTACGGGCATTATGAGTTTTTGGTTATGCCGTTTGGATTGACGAATGCCCCAGCAGTTTTCATGGATCTGATGAACAGAGTTTTCCCCGAGTTTATTGATCAGTTTGTGATCGTGTTCATCGAAGATATCTTAGTCTATTCGAAGACTCCTTTGGAGCACAAGGAGCATTTGCAGATTGTCCTTCAGACGTTGAGAGACCAACAGTTGTATGCAAAGTTTTCCAAGTGCGAGTTCTGGTTGGATCGCGTCGTATTCTTGGGACATGTGATTTCAGCCGAGGGGATTTCTGTGGATCCTAGTAAGGTTGATGCCGTTCTGAACTGGGAGCGTCCCAGGAATGTTTCCGAGATTCGCAGTTTCTTGGGTCTGGCTGGCTATTATCGTCGCTTCATTGAGGGATTCTCTAGTATAGCAAAGCCGATGACTCAATTGACACAGAAGGACAAGCGTTTTGTTTGGACTGAGCAGTGCGAGAATTCCTTTCAACTGCTTAGGGAGAAGCTGACTACTGCACCTATGTTGGCTCTGCCGTCCAGAACAGGTGGATTCGTTGTTTGTTCTGACGCTTCGCTCAATGAATTGGGTTGTGTGTTGATGCAGAATGGTCGAGTCATTGCGTATGCCTCACGGCAGTTGAAACCGCACGAGACTCGTTATCCAGTCCATGATTTGGAGTTAGCAGCGGTGGTCTTTGCGTTGAAGATCTGGCGTCACTACCTGTATGGCGAGCAATTTGTGGTGTACTCCGACCACAAGAGTTTGCAGTATCTGTTTTCACAGCCTGACTTGAACATGAGTAATGAATTGGGTTGTGTGTTGATGCAGAATGGTCGAGTCATTGCGTATGCCTCACGGCAGTTGAAACCGCACGAGACTCGTTATCCAGTCCATGATTTGGAGTTAGCAGCGGTGGTCTTTGCGTTGAAGATCTGGCGTCACTACCTGTATGGCGAGCAATTTGTGGTGTACTCCGACCACATGCGTATGCCTCACGGCAGTTGAAACCGCACGAGACTCGTTATCCAGTCCATGATTTGGAGTTAGCAGCGGTGGTCTTTGCGTTGAAGATCTGGCGTCACTACCTGTATGGCGAGCAATTTGTGGTGTACTCCGACCACAAGAGTTTGCAGTATCTTCATTGCGTATGCCTCACGGCAGTTGAAACCGCACGAGACTCGTTATCCAGTCCATGATTTGGAGTTAGCAGCGGTGGTCTTTGCGTTGAAGATCTGGCGTCACTACCTGTATGGCGAGCAATTTGTGGTGTACTCCGACCACAAGAGTTTGCAGTATCTGTTTTCACAGCCTGACTTGAACATGAGACAACGTCGGTGGATGGAGCTGCTAAAGGACTTTGATTGTGAGATCAAGTACCAGCCTGCGAAGTCGAACGTAGTGGCCGATGCTTTAAGCAGGAAGGCTAGTGAGATGCTTGCGTCGTTGTACATCTCTAAGGATCAAGAGCATCTTAACACTACAGGTTGGAGATTCTACCCGGCTGAGGATTGCGTTTGTTAGAGTAGATGCCCAACTAGCCAACTTGTGGCGTGTGGGTTTATAGACTCTTGTATATGACAATCTTTATATATGATATTCGCATTCATCCATATGGCATTCTTTACTTTCATTGTGTGTATAATGATTTACAATTGCGTTGAGTAAAGACCTAGAATGCACTAAAGCGTATGTTAGATGTGATAGTGGGTATGACGGCTATCATGAAACACATCTAATAGTCGCTGTGTATTCTGAACATGTTCCTAGTCGATTGGGCCGTCAAAATGAGGATAAGGCCGCCCGAGTTCGAGACTACTATCTGCAATGCGAAGTACCATGTTTCATTGGTAGGGAACATTGTGATGTTCTGAGCATGCAGATAGATAGTGACCTCGTGATCTATCGAACTACCCTCGTTCGGACTTTCCAAGTGGTTACCATTTGTCGAGTGGATAAGTCCGAGGTCTTGGTTGTACCGATTAGTCCTCACGACTCGAAACGTCATTGAGACTCTACGTGATAGGCGTCTCACTTTGACCCGTTTGCCGACTCACTTGGGTCGTAAGGCGTTGGGATTGGGTGAGACCCCGATGCATGTAGGAGTCGATGCATCGTTGTCGAGGATTCACCGCTCGCAGACATGCGTGAATATCCTATGCTATCTGAGGGGATAATAGTGTGCAAATCTCTGGCCAGAGTACTAAGTGTTTTAGGTAAATGTGTTTACCTAGTTACACTCGCGATGTCACTATTCAATCTCCAAGATGTATGCATAGCTATCGGATCTCTAGCGACTCTCGATTTACCAATGGTCGTTGATCGGATCGGGATATATGGATTGAAAGGACCGGACTGTACGCTAACCACGACCGACTGGTTCTTGCAGGCACTATCAATGATACCTAGGGGATCATGGGGCGATG
>KV018137.1:20512-39681 GCA_001598015.1 Dorcoceras hygrometricum
GCGCGATGGGACTTCGGTCCGCGAGCATGGGGTTCGCATGATTGGGCTCGTTGAAAAGCTGTCGGGCCTTGATATCGCACTTCCACATGAGCTGTCTGTGGATGTACTTCTCCTCTCACTGCCTGCTGCATTTGACCTCTTTGTGGTCAACTTCAACATGAACAAGCTGGAAGCCACCCTTGAAGAGGTGGTGAACATGCTTGTAGTGTTTGAGGGGACCATAAAGAAGGACAAACCCATCCTCCTTCTGGGTTATTCTTCCTCTGCGAAGAAGGGGCCCGGACGCAAGAGCAAGAAGCGTTCTGCTCCTGCGAAAGAGGAAAAGTCTGTCAAGAAGCCGAAGGCAAGGGCTTCTAAGCCTAACAAGAGCGAGGACGTTTGCCACCACTTCCACAAGGCTGGGCATTGGAGGAGGAACTGCAAGGAGTACCTCGAGCAGTTGCGAACTGCAAAAGGTATGTTCTATATTGAAATAAATATGTCTCTAAATTCAAATTCTTGGGTACTTGATACCGGATGTGGATCTCATATCTGCAATGCTTTGCAGGTGATGACAAGAAGTCGACGTCTTAGAGAGGGTGAGACCCACTTGAGGCTTGGCAATGGAGCAAGAGTTGCTGCAGTAGCTATAGGAGATATTTATTTATTTCTGTCTTCAGATTTTAAGTTGTTGTTACGATACGTTTTATTTGTTCCTGAATTGATTTAAAAACATTATTTCTATTCATATGCTTGATAGAGATGATATTCTTGTATGTTTGCTAATTCGATTTGCAATATTTACAAGAATGAATGTTTGATTGGAATTGGGGAACGCGAAAACGATTTATACACCTTAAAATTAAAAGACGTTCCAACTCGCGATGACGAAACACATACAACAACAATTAAACGGAAACACGATAACTTGAACCCAGCACAACGTTGGCACGCTAGGCTAGGTCACATTTCCCTAAGTAGGATGAACAAGTTAGTTAGGAGTGATCTGTTTGATCTGTCAGACATCAACTCCCTACCGACTTGTGAATCTTGTCTGAAAGGAAAGATGACCAAGCAACCCTTCAAGGGCAAGGGTGAACATGCCCAAGGCCTATTGGATTTATCCATACTGATGTGTGTCGGCCCGTTTAGTATTGGTACTAAATATGGTCACACATACTTCATCACCTTTACCGATGATTACTCTAGATACGGGTACTTGTACGTGATGAAGTACAAGTCTGAATCCTTTGAAAGGTTCAAAGAATTCAAGGCTGAAGTAGAAAATCAGTTAGGCAAAAGTATTAAGGCACTTCGATCTGATCGAGGTGGTGAATACATGAGTGCTGAATTTCAAGACTATCTGAAAGAGAATGATCCCCTAGGTATCACTGATAGTGCCTGCAAGAACCAATTGTTCGTGGTTAGCGTACAGTACGGTCCTCCTCTGCGGACAACGTTGCTGATCCACTTACGAAGCCCTTGTCTGGACCGTTGTTTTAAAAACATCGCGAAACAATGGGACTGCGTCTGATGAGTAGTTGGCTTTAGGGCAAGTTGGAGATTGTTAGAGTAGATGCCCAACTAGCCAACTTGTGGCGTGTGGGTTTATAGAATCTTGTATATGACAATCTTTATATATGATATTCGCATTCATCCATATGGCATTCTTTACTTTCATTGTGTGTATAATGATTTTCAATTGCGTTGAGTAAAGACCTAGAATGCACTAAAGCGTATGTTAGATGTGATAGTGGGTATGACGGCTATCATGAAACACATCTAATAGTCGCTGTGTATTCTGAACATGTTCCTAGTCGATTGGGCCATCAAAATGAGGATAAGGCCGCCCGAGTTTGAGACTAGTATCTGCGATGCGAAGTATCATGTTTCATTGGTAAGGAACATTGTGATGTTCTGATCATGCAGATAGATAGTGACCTGGTGATCTATCAAACTACCCTCGTTCGAACTTTCCAAGTGGTTACCATTTGTCGAGTGGATAAGTCCGAGGTCTTGGTTGTATCGATTAGTCCTCACGACTCGAAACGTCATTGAGACTCTACGTGATATGCGTCTCACTTTGACCCGTTTTCCGACTCACTTGGGGTCGTAAGGCGTCGGGATTGGGTGAGACCCCGATGCATGTAGGAGTCGATGCATCGTTGTCGAGGATTCACCGCTCGCAGACATGCGTGGATATCCTATGCTATCTGAGGGGATAATAGTGTATAAATCTCTGGCCAGAGTACTAGAAGTGTTTTAGGTAAATGTGTTTACTTAGTTACACTCGCGATGTCACTATTCGATCTTCAAGATGTATGCATAGCTATCGGATCTATAGCGACTCTCGATTTACCAATGATCGTTGATCTGATCGGGATATATGGATTGAAAGGACCGTACTGTACGCTAACCACGACCAACTGGTTCTTGCAGGCACCATCAGTGATACCTAGGGGATCATGGGGCGATGTTGCTAGACGCTCTTACCATGATCCGATGGGCAAAGTCCGGAATTGTGATCCCGGAGCCACAATGGTTGTGGGCCCACGGCTAGCTGTATTCCTGAATCATTGAGGGTCACACAAGTACTGGATTCGAGATTCCCGCATGGATACTCAGCTCAATGTGTTGAGCACGAGAAGAGGATTTTGGGGAGTGCGACTTCCTAAAAGTCAACTCGGGTCAAATCGAGATTTCCCGACGTTGAGGGGCAAAACGGTTATTTTGCACTGGGGTTCTGAAAAATGGTTTTTTAGATAATAATATTCAGTTTTGGAAACTGAGTCGATCGGTCCGATCTGATCGGCGATCGGAGTTACGGTGAAGTCTCGGTGATGGAGATGAAACGAATGTTCATCCGTTGGACCCGGGCCCGTTGGGCCGGATCCAAATCCATCACCTAGCCTATTTAATGTAGACTTGTGACTTAACCTAAAAAAATAATTCATTAGACACAAACCCTAGTCTCCTAAGCTCCTAGCCGCCGCCTCCCCTCCTCTCATAAGCCTCGCCGCCGCCGCCCGATGCACGCCGCCGTCGCCGCCGCCGCTTCGCCGGAATTAGTTCCGGCCAATTTGACGAGGAGAATCCGTCCGTGCAGATCTCGTCACGCCTTCTAGTGCAGGGTGACGGATGAGTCTTGTATCCGGTCGTGGACCGGATTGGCGTTATCTACCGCAGTCTACCGTGAAGTGCCGTTTTCTTTACGAAACCGGTCGGAGCCAGGCACAAGTGCCAGCAAGGTAGTGTTTTGAACACCCTATGAATGTCATAGATGTTTATTTGTTTTTTGTATTGATCGTCTCCCGGCATCTATTTTCTGTTCTTCCGCTGCCTGTCCCGGGGGGCGTGATCCGGATCCCAACAGCGTTGTGGTTTCATCGTTCCAAGTGGAGCCACAGATTGTTTCTAATATTCGAGCAGCTCAGAGGACTGATCCTTCCATCCATGAGTTGAAGTTGAAGGTCAGGGCTGGCCAAATTGAGGACTATTCTGTCTCGTCCGATGGTTGTTTGAGGTTCCGTGACAGGTTGGTTGTGCCTAACCTCATTGATTTGAAGGAGGAGATCCTTCGAGAAGCGCACTGTAACAGACATAGTGTTCATCCTGGTGCACGGAAGATGTACCATTCGTTGAAGCCGCATTTTTTGTGGGCTGGCCTGAAGAGCGACGTGGCTGGTTTCGTTGCTCGTTGTTTGAACTGTCAAATGGTAAAGGCCGAAAGGATAAGACCCGGTGGTCTGTTGCAGAGTTTGGAAGTTCCGCAATGGAATTGGGAGCACATAGCTATGGATTTTGTGATGCATCTGCCTCATACCAGCAGAGGATGCGATGCTATTTGGGTGGTTATAGACCGACTGTCGAAGTCTGCACATTTTATTCCCTATGGGATGACCTTCTCGTTGAAGAAAATGGCGAAGCTGTACGTAGATTTTGTTGTTAGATTGCACGGTGTGCCTGTTTCGATCGTTTCCGATCGAGATCCGAGGTTTACTTCCAGGTTTTGGAAGAGTTTGCAAACAGCTTTGGGTACCAGATTGGCGATGAGTACAGCGTATCACCCTCAGACAGATGGCCAATCTGAGAGAACTATCCAGACGTTGGAGGATATGTTGCGAGCTGTTGTGCTGGATTTTGGTGGTAGCTGGCAAGACGCGTTGTCTTTAGTGGAATTTTCGTACAATAACAGCTACCAGGTGACGATTGGCATGGCGCCTTTTGAGGCTTTGTATGGAAGGAAGTGCAGATCGCTAGTGTGTTGGGAAGAAACCCCAGATTTTGTGCAGCAAATGAAAGATCATGTGGATCTTATTCGACAGCGGATGAAAGCTGCCCAGGATCGCCAAGCCAGCTATGCGAATAAGAGGCGTCGACCTCTTGAGTTTCAGGTTGGTGATCGTGTATTCCTTAAAGTTTCTCCGTTTCATAGTGTGATGCGCTTTGGATGCAAGGGAAAGTTAGCTCCTCGTTACGTCGGACCGTATGAGATTGTTGAGAGGATTGACCCTTTAGCGTATCGGCTGTTGTTGCCGCCAGAGTTGTCTTCCCTTCATGACGTCTTTCATGTTTCCATGTTGAGGAAGTATGAGCCAGATCCGTCTCATGTGCTTGGAACTGACGAGGTGGAGCTAGATCAGTCGTTGAGTTATCAAGAATATCCTTTGAAGATCCTAGGAAGAAAAGAGAAACAGTTGAGGAGTAAAACCATTCCGTTGGTGATGGTGCAGTGGAGCAAACATGGTAGGGAAGAAGCTACTTGGGAGCTGAAAGAGAAGATGCAGCGTGAGTGGCCGCATCTTAGATCAGTCGTTGAGTTATCAAGAATATCCTTTGAAGATCCTAGGAAGAAAAGAGAAACAGTTGAGGAGTAAAACCATTCCGTTGGTGATGGTGCAGTGGAGCAAACATGGTAGGGAAGAAGCTACTTGGGAGCTGAAAGAGAAGATGCAGCGTGAGTGGCCGCATCTGTTTGAGTAGCTGTTGAGCTAAATTCCAGTAGTTTGTAGCCTTTGGTTGTATTTCTTCCCTAGTTTTTGTTAAATGTTTGCTCAGTTATCTTGAAATCTTGGCCTTGTGTTAGGCGAGCTGTTGTTTGGTTTCTGCTGTTGTATTGATGTTCAGAATTGTTAATTGTTTTCGAGGATGAAATCCTTTTTAGTGGGAGAGAAATGTGAGACCTGGATTTGTGTTTAAGATTATTTGTTGGAATTAATCGGTGTTTTGAGATTCTTTTTGGTTTAAGATCTCTGTTTATTGTTTGAGTAGTAATTTCGGGTATAATTCCTCACTTAGAACAATTCTGGAGGCTTTCGTATTTTTGAAGTATGAGGAGATAGCTGTCAGCAGATATGGTGACGTCATGTTTTCTGTTGTTGTGCGTTGGCGTAGCAATTGCTGACGTAAGCTTGGCTGTTGAAGTATTGGTTGAGTTAGCTGTTGACAGCAAAGTTCCTGTAGAGATCTGCTCGCGTGTTTTGTGTTGAGCGTGTTACGATGTCGTTTAGATAAGTTACAACGGCGCCGTTTTGGTGAACGCTTGCGAGAGAGATCTGTTGCCAGCAATGGATGTCTAAGCGTTTAGTGTTAGCGTGCTGTCTTCAGTTTTGCTTACGTGTGCGAAGCTACGTCGTTTTTGGTTAGCACTAAGAAATCCAGTCGATGGTTTTAGGTGATCAGCTGTTGGCAGATATGATTACGTAAGCGGCGCGACGTCATTTTGTATAGTGCTTGTTACCTTGCGTTTCGGTTGCTGGTGTGAGCTTTACACTGTTACCGTTACTGTCAGCAGTTTGCGATATGTTTTATTGGTGGATGATTTTTTATATCAGTTTTCTCGCGTGTATTTAAGGAAGACTTGGTCTTCGATTTCAAGCACCAGATCTCATACTTAGCGAAATATTATCTTGGTTGTCGACCTCTGTTCTTCGAACCCTAGTACTGTTCACCGTGAGCTTTTTCGGTGAATTCCCGTCGTTGCCGGCCATTGTTTGATGCGTGTGAGGTAGCGTTGGACTCCTCTCGAGAAGCTCTTCCACTCCATATCACTTTGGGAGGCTGTGATCGGCTAGTTGAGGAATGCAAAGTTGTTGCTCGGTTGTGCGTGGTATCATACAGGTAGAACTTCATTCCTTTCGCGATGAGATCTTGTTCCTAGCCTTGAATTAAGCTCCCTGTTAGGTTGTGTTGTTGAGATTAGTCGCTGGTTTGGTTGAGCGTAGCTCCCAGCCGTGAGCTTCTGTAATTGGCCGTGATTTTCCTGTAGCTTGCCTGAGATTGTTGTGCGTATGTTTAGCAGGTGTTGGATCAGTTCTCTCGGGCTCCTTGTTGTGGTAGTTATTGCACAGAATTGAGGTACGGATTGGAGCTTGTAATACAGCGATGTTATGGCTTGGATAATTTGTGAGATGGCTATTGCTGGCTGCTGTTTTGTGAGATGACTGTTGGTTATGTGGTGTATACTTGCTGATGCTATTATTGTTTCGCATATATTTATATGCTTGTTATTCCAGCATGTTGCATACACGCATTTGCATCTCCGTTCAGCTTTTGCAGCCATTGCTTTGTTGTTATTGTTGTGTTTACTTACCAGGATGCGAGGGCGAGCGGTGATTCCGCACTCTCATTTCCCCTATGCGCCGAGTGGCTAGCTACCACAGTTCATATTCTGTTGCAGATTCCGTTGAGCTGTTTTTTCCTTTCTCATGCATAGCATCTGCATTTTATTCTTGTTGTTTACTGCTGTTTTATAGTTGCTCTCCGTACTGGGGTTTGACCCCATGTCCCTCTGGGGCTTGGTTGTTTTCCTTGTTTGTGTTGTTTTCAGGAAACCCAGGTTTTACAGCTGGTCGTGGTTTTAACCCAGCTGGTGGTGCCCCAGGAGGTGGTTAGAGTATCCCAGTGGCGTATAGCATATTTATATGTATCAGTATTCTTAGCCAGGGTATGCCCTGTGCTTTGTTGTCGTTTTTCGTGGTTGGGGTCTGATACATGTTGATGTTATGCTATATTGTTGTTGTTGGCTGGTAGCCGCGTGTGGTTGATTTCTTAAACTGGGATATCTATTTTGAGTATCGTACTATTTTAAATTATATTGTTTTAAACAGTCAGGCCAAAAGCGAAAATTTTACCCGCTTTTTGATAGCTTCCGCATGTGTTTGCATGTTTTATCTTTGATATGAACACGAGGCCTGACAGGTAGGATGCGTTCTAATCTGATATTTCCCCAAGCTGAGTAGTGTGAACTGTTAGACAGGGATTCTAGCGTAATCTGATCTGTCTTGGTGTGAGTTGGTGGTATAGCAGCTCTGAGCTGTTATTGGTTGAGTAGCAAACCTTAATCTGGGTTCTTGGAAGTTACGAAGCCTTCTGGGCTGGGTAGTCAGATTTTGGACGTTGTGTTGTGCTATTGGGATAAGTCAGCTTAAGCGAAAGAGGATTTCATAGAACAGGTTTGGGCAAAAGATGTTGTTCCACGTGAGCTGACCGGTGCGTGAACTGGTCCGCGGCTGTGAGTTGTTGCTGCTGTATTTATTGTGAGCTATCGCAGGCGTGATCTGTTGATGCATAAGATGTCTTGAGATGCCCGAGCTGAATTGTTGTGCAAGATGAACTGATTTGCCTGGTGTGACGCCTGGGGCTCAAAAGAGGGCGGGGACTGATCGTCGATGCCAAGAGGTTGCACGGACAATGAGCGGCTCCAGCAGGCTTATAGGTGAAGGGGCACATGAATGAACCGATCACACACCGTAATGAGAGGAATTTCGAGACTGGGAAGTTATAGATGTATTTGAGGTTAGTAGAGGAATACTTGTCAGATTTAGTTGGTACTACTCATACCAACAAGGTGCATCTTCTTTTCGGGAGCTCATCACTTAAGAACTCCAAAGTTAAGCGTGCTTGACTTGGGATAATTTTGGGATGGGTGACCCCGTGGAAAGCTTCTCAGGGTGTGTGCGAGTGAGGACAAAACACGCTGGAAAGATCAGTGTTGGTACAGTGGGGAAAATCGTTAAAACTGGGGCGTTACATTTGGTATCAGAGCCGACCTCTCTTAGTACGGTATGGTTCGGGAACGAACCAAGCGGAAGATGGTGGGCATGTGACGCCCGGGGCTCAAGAGAGGGTGGAGAATGATCGCCGATGTCAAGAGGTTGCACGGACAATGAGCGGCTCCTAGCAGACTTCTAGGAGAAGGGGCACATGAATGAACCGATCTCACACCGGAATGAGAGGGATTTCGAGACTGAGAAGTTATAGATGTATTTGAGATTAGTTGAGGAAGGCTTATCAGATTTAATTGGTACTACTCATACCAACAAGGTGCATCTTCTTTTCGGGAGCTCATCACTTAAGAACTCCAAAGTTAAGTGTGCTTGACTTGGGAAAATTGTGGGATGGGTGACCCCCTGGGAAGCTTCTCAGGGTGCATGAGAGTGAGGACAAAACACGCTGGAAAGACAAGTTTTGGTACCACAGGGACAGTCGTTAAAACTGGGGCGTTACATCTGGGCTGGTTACAGTGAGAAGGTCTGAGCTGATCTGGTATCGCTGTAGCTGTAATCTGTTGGAGCGTGGTCTGTGGAGCGTAAGCTGTTGGATACGAGAGCCGGATTGTATGTGCGTACTGAGTTGTACGCTGGGCTAGGTACAGTGTTGAGGGCCGCCGTGGTCTGTTGTCACTGTAGCCATGATCTGTTGAGCCGTGAGTATAAATATACTCTCGTTGACCAACACTTAGTCATTTTAGACCACCCGTTCCTTATCTTCTTCTAGACTCTACCAAGAGATATTTTCCCCAAACCCTAGCAACTATTCACCCGTCTGGTATTTTCCAGATCACTGTAGATTGGCCAGTCAGCTTTGAGCGGGGGTACAATGGCTGAAAACCCCTCTTCAAGGCCGACATTTCTATACCAGTTTGGAACCGAGAGGGGATCGGAAGGACGAGATCGCAGAGAAGTGTCGTGAGCTATGTCTAATAATTCCGGCCGGATTGAGCTTCAGTTCAGGTAACTGTGTTCTGCTACCGTTGGTTTATGTCCCTAGCGTTTACCTTTGAGCTATATAGGGCTATGTTTGTTAGCTGTAGTGGTTCTGCACTGTGAGGCCTTCGGCCGTGAGATGTATAAGCTTTAGCAGAGCTCATTCCTTAGGTATATTGGCATATTAGAGCTCCCTGGTGGTTGTTGTGAGCTGCGAGCCCTGAGTATTTGGCAAAGCGAAGCAGGATGTGTGTTCTTGTGAGGATTGAGAAATTATAATAGTGATTAATCAGTTTTGATTAGGATTAGTCACGAGATTTTAGGGATTTAGAATTTCATATTTTTAGGAATTGTAGTGAAGTTTGGTTTGAATTTCAGACTTCTGGAATTGGAGTTCAGCAGTTGCATTTTGATAGCGGGAAATGATCCCATTAGTGTTTCAGCAGTAAGGTTTATCACTGGGAGAAGTAAAGCCAACAGTGTTTTATACGAAGGCTTGTGGGCAATTAAGCTATTGGTATTTCAGCAGTGGCGTAATCAGATGTCAACGCTAGTCAACTCAGCAGTGAGTGTGTAGCGGGAAGCAGCAGTTAGCGTTAACGCGTGTGCGAGCAGCTTTCAAGTGTTGGTCAACATCTGAGTTGACTGCTGATGTTCTAGCGCTAATCAGTCGTTGATTTTGCGAGGGATCTGATTCAGTCGAGTGATCGGCTGTTGGTTTGAGTGACCAGATGCTGGTAGTGAGGCGACGTCGTTTTACCTTTGTTAGCGGGAACCCTGATACGTCGTCGTTTGAGTTATTTAGTACGGTGTCGTTTGATGTTGTGTATTTGTAGTGCGACGTCTGTTGGTGTCGACTGTTCCCGTTGAGAAGAAACGTTGGATTCAGTTGTAAGATTTCTACTGTAGCATTACCCGACGTCTGATTTAGGGGAACAGCATCTGTTGCATGGAGATTTATATATATAAGTGTTGAGCGACATTTAGAGCATTTTCCACCCGATATTTATTATCTCCATCTTCAAACCCTCGATAGCTACTGCTCACCCGAACATTTCTTCCCTATATTTCTGTCGATTCCATTCGTTGTTTTGAACGAGATTGGTGGCGCTGGATTCTCCTTGAGTTGCTCTTTCGATTGCTACCCATTTGAGGCTGTAGTTCGACCTTGGAGAGGATCGCGAAGTAGCAGTGTTGTTCGATTATCTTCACCAAGTGAAACCCGAGACTTCTTCAGCTCTCTTTAGCTTTTGGATTTCAGCTTCCAGGAAGTGTTTGCTGTGTTGGACGTGACCAGCGAGGGGCAGATTAGTACATGTTGAGTTGTGCCGTGCCTTGAGAAATCTGTTGAGGTAGATTTAAGCTATTAGAGGTACGAATTGGAGCAGTCCTTAATATCTTTGAGCATGATCATGGATATATTTCATGTTATGAAACCTGTTTGACTGCTGTTGTGTGTTTATGTGAAGCAGACTTGATGAATTGATTGATTGTATGTTCTGTTTTGCGTGAATTGTGCATATAGAAATCAGATATGAATTTCTTGGCATACATGCATACATCTTGAGCCTTCTGATTGATTGATGACCTGATTGAGAGCCACGTTGTGGCCGGCAGACTATTGAGTCGTGCCTGGAACGTCCAACGCTATCATCGGAGTGGTGAGCGACTGAGTTGTCGTTTCGGAATACCACCGAGCTGTGATGGGCTGACAGGTCCTGAAGATCACTGACCGATGATTTCCCCGGTTGATACACTATGTGGGTATAGAGGCTCGACTTGAGTTGATTGCCAGTTGATACACTGGTCTTGATTACCGATTCCTTGACAGCCTCATGCATTTCATAACCTGATTTATAGCATGTTGCATGATTTGCTGTTTTGATGGCTCTTCGTACTGAGGCTTGAACTTGTATTTCTTTTCCTGCTTTTGTGTCTGGGTGTGCGTTGCCCATTTGCAGGATCTTCAGGTAGTCAGGCTGGACAGAGTGGAGTTTACTTTTACTTTGATTATGAATATTTGAATGATGATTTGAGTTCAGGCCCAAATTATTTCGAAAAATTTTTAAGCCATGTTTTACGCTTCCGTGATTATGTGCTTAATTGTGCGGTAATCTTTGTTGATTAGCACGGGGCCTGACATTTTTGGTATCAGAGCTTAAACTGGGATAAGCTCGTCCTCTTTTGATCACACTCGAGTCTAGGCACAGAGCTTTGATTTGATTTTTGATTGACTCTGTGGCTTATGTGATTATATTATCTGTCTCTTTGATATTTGCTATTAGTCTTACCTTGAGAATTGTTTAGATGCCGCCGAGGAGAGGTAGAGGTAGGACTACTAGACATACCGTGGAGGAGTCTAGGGCCTCGGATAGTGATGAGGGCAATCAGCAGGTTGAGGATGTTACGAGACAGATAAACGAGATGGAGCTAGTCTTAGCTAGGTTCCAGCAGACGAACCCTCCGACTTTTGCTGCTGCTGAGGGTGGTGCGTTGGTCGAGAGTTGGCTAGTGCAGATGGAGGAGCTGTTTGATACTTTGGAGTACACTCCTAAGAAGAGATTAAAGCTGGCGGTGTTGCAATTGAGGGATAATGCGCAGCGCTGGTGGAGAGGTACTTCCCGTATCTTACGTGAGAGTGGGGCTGTGATTATTTGGGAGAGCTTCTGTGTCGCGTTCCGACAGGAGTATACCCCGGAGTCCTACTACAACAGTCGCGAGCAGGAGTTTGATAATCTGAAGCAAGGGACGATGAAGGTGGCCGAGTATGCCAGGCAGTTTTCTTTGCTTCTGATGTATGTGCCACACGTAGCCAACCAGGAGAGGACGAAGAGGAACAAGTTCATGAAGGGATTGAGGCCTGACCTGTTCCGGATGGTGTTGTCTGGTTCTCCAGTGACTTATGTTGACGCTGTGAATAGAGTGGTAGACATTGAGGAGAGTTTGTTGGAGGCAGAGGCTCCGGTTCAGCCAACGTCTGGACGTGCTTTTCAGCCGGTGCAGAGTATGTCTCAATCGTTCCAATCTCCTCAAGGGTCGCAGCAATCGAATCGCCAACAGTTTAAACCTCAAGGGAAGCAGTTCAAGAAGAAGGCGAATTCGAGTTCCTCTGCTTCTGTGAGTTCTGGTAGCAGTGGTTCTGGCAGTATGTCTTGTGGACAGTGCAGGGGGAAGCATCCGACTTCGCAGTGCCGTGGTGTGCAAGGTACTTGCAATAACTGGGGACAGCCTGGACATTATCGGAGAGTATGTCCTTCGTTGAGGGGACAGACTTCGGTTCCTTCGCAGCAGGGTTCGGCTGGTGGTTCTTCACAGAGACCGCAATTTCCTGTTCCGACCCAGCGATCTGGATTTCAACCCCATGAACCGTCTAGGTTTGGAGGATCTTCTAGACCTCAGTTCAGATACCGCAGTAGGCCCGGGTGAATGCCCTGTCGGGGGAGCAGGCTGAGGAGACACCTGGTATGTTTATTTGCAGGTACATGTTTCTGTCGGGGGAGCAGGCTGAGGAGACACCTGGTATGTTTATTGCAGGTACATGTTCTATCATTGATTTTCCTGCGAGAGTTTTAATTGATACAGGAGCGTCACACTCCTTTGTTTCTACATGGTTTGTGCATGAGTGTGGGTTGAGAGTTACCCACTGTGTGATTTCGTATCTGTATCTACTCCTGCTGGTGTGTGGGTGATGTCTTCTGAGATCGTGGTGGATAGTGTGATTCGATTTGATCAGAACGTGCTAGTGGCGAATCTGATTGTCTTGGAGATGAGGGATTTTGATTTCATCTTGGGAATGGATGTATTGTCTAGCTATAAGGCTACTGTTGACTGTTTCCATGGTGTGGTGAGATTTCGCCCCAATTCGGGGAAGTGGGATTTCTACGGCACGGATTCGAGGTCGAAGATTCCACTGGTGTCTGCCATGGAGATGTTTAGTCTGTTATCGTTGGATAATGCTGGATTTATGATCTATGCCCTTGACGTTTCCCAAGAGTCACGATTGGAGTTGAGTGACACCCGATCGTCCAAGAGTTTCCCGACGTGTTTCAGGATGAGAATCCTGGATTCCCTCCGAGACGTGAGATCGACTTCGGTATCGAGTTGGTGCCCGGTACAACCCCGATTTCTAGAGCTCCATATCGGTTGGTGCCAGCAGAGTTGAAGGAACTCAAGGAACAGTTGAGAGACCTTCTGGAGAAAGGCTTCATCAGACCGAGTATGTCGCCTTGGGGAGCTCCGATTCTTTTTGTGAAGAAGAAGGATGGATCTATGAGGATGTGTGTTGATTTTAGACAGTTGAACAAGCGACGGTGAAGAACAAGTATCCTTTGCCGAGAATTGATGACTTGTTCGATCAGTTGCAAGGATCGGTGGTGTACTCAAAGATTGATTTGCGCTCTGGCTATCACCAGTTGCGGATTAGAGGAGCTTATGTGGCGAAGACAGCTTTTTGGACGAGATATGATCATTATGAGTTTCTTGTGATGCCGTTTGGGTTGACGAATGCCCCAGCTGTTTTCATGGATTTGATGAATCGCGTCTTTAGCGAGTACATCGATCGGTTCGTGATTGTCTTCATAGATGACATCTTGGTTTATTCGAGGAGTTTGAGAGAGCATAAGGAGCATCTAAGATTGGTGTTGCAAAGATTGAGAGACTCGTATTTGTACGCAAAGTTCAGTAAGTGTGAATCTTGGCTTGATAGAATTATCTTTTTGGGTCATGTTCTTTCAGCGCAAGGAATTTCGGTGGATCCGATTAAGGTCGAAGCAGTTCTTAATTGGGAGAGACCTAGAAAAATTTCTGAGATCCGTAGTTTCTTGGGATTGGCTGGCTATTACAGACGTTTCATCGAGAAGTTCTCCTCGATAGCCAGGCCTATGACTCAGTTGACTCAGAAGGATAGGAAGTTTGTTTGGACTGACGAGTGCGAGTCTAGTTTTCAGACGTTGAAGTAGAAGTTGACTACTACTCCTGTTTTGGCTCTACCGTCTGGATCAGGAGGATTTGTTGTATGGTTCGATGCTTCTCTTAGTGGGTTGGGTTGTGTGCTGATGCAGAACGGGTACGTGATTGGGTATGCGTCTCGACAGTTGAAGCCTCACGAGACGAGGTACCCCGTTCCGTTTCATCGAGAAGTTCTCCTCGATAGCCAGGCCTATGACTCAGTTGACTCAGAAGGATAGGAAGTTTGTTTGGACTGACGAGTGCGAGTCTAGTTTTCAGACGTTGAAGTAGAAGTTGACTACTACTCCTGTTTTGGCTCTACCGTCTGGATCAGGAGGATTTGTTGTATGGTTCGATGCTTCTCTTAGTGGGTTGGGTTGTGTGCTGATGCAGAACGGGTACGTGATTGGGTATGCGTCTCGACAGTTGAAGCCTCACGAGACGAGGTACCCCGTTCATGATTTGGAATTGGCTGCGATAGTGTTTGCCTTGAAGATTTGGCGACACTATCTGTATGGTGAAGAATTTGTGGTGTACACCGACCACAAGAGCTTGAAGTATATCTTCACGCAGTCGGACTTGAATATGAGGCTACGTCGTTGGATGGAGTTGCTCAAGGATTTCAATTGCGAGATTCAGTATCAGCCTGGGCGAATGAACTTAGTAGCCGATGCTTTGAGTAGGAAAGCCCATCCTGTTATGTTAGCTTCTTTGAGAGTCTCGAGCATCTACTAGCAGTTGAGTACTTCTGGTTGGCGATTCTTGTCGGGTGATCAGTACTTCTTGGTTTCTTCGATTCGGGTTGAACCGCAGATTGTGAGTGACATTAGGGAAGCACAGAGGACTGATCCCTATATCCATGAGTTGAGGATTAAAGCCCGAAGTGGTCAGTCTGATGATTTTTCTGTTGCTTCTGATGGGTGTCTGAGATTTCGAGGGAGATTGGTGGTTCTGAACCTAATCGACTTGAAAGAAACTATCATGAATGAAGCGCATTGTAGTCGGTACAGTGTGCATCCGGGCGAGAGGAAGATGTACCATGCCTTGAAGTCTCACTACTGGTGGGTAGGTATGAAGAGAGACATTTCTGGTTTTGTTGCTAAGTGTTTGAATTGCCAGCAGGTCAAGGCTGAGAGGATGAGACCTGGTGGTTTGCTGCAGAGTTTAGAAGTGCCTCAATGGAATTGGGAGCACATCGCCATGGATTTTGTGACTCATTTACCTCGATCGAATAGGGGATGCGATGCGATTTGGGTGGTGATTGATAGACTCTCGAAGTCAGCCCATTTCATTCCCTATGATGTGAGGTGTTCGATGAAGAAAATTGTGAAGTTGTACATCGACCATGTAGTTAGATTTCATGGAGTGCCTGTTTCGATAGTGTCTGATAGGGATCCGAGATTCACCTCTCGATTTTGGAAGAGTTTGTAGGCAGCTTAGGGTCGAGATTGGCTATGAGTATAGTCTATCACCCACAGACAGATGGTCAGTCTGAGCGGACCATTCAGACTTTAGAAGATATGCTACGTGCAGTAGTGATGGATTTAAATAGTGGCTGGCAGGATTGCTTGTCCTTAGTCGAGTTTTCGTATAACAACAGCTACCAAGTGACTATTGGGATGGCTCCATTTGAAGCTTTGTATGGTCGCAAGTGCAGATCTCCAATCTGTTGGGAAGAGGTTGGTGAGAAACAGCTTTCTACTCCCGAGTTTGTGCAGCATATGAAAGATCAGATTGATTTGATTCGGAGTAGGATGAAGGCTGCACAAGATAGATTTACCAGCTATGCTAACCGAAGACGTCGACCGTTAGAGTTTGAGGTTGGCGATCGTGTGTTTCATAAGATTTATCCTTTAAGAAGTGTTATGAGATTCAGATTTAAGGGCAAATTGGCTTCTAGATTCGTTGGTCCTTTTGAGATTGTTGAGCGGATTGGACAGTTGGCTTATAGATTGAGGCTGCCTGATGAGTTAGCAGCGATACATGATGTTTTTCATGTGTCAATGCTGAGAAAATATGAGCCAGATCCTTCCCATGTTTTGAGAACCGACGAAGTTGAGCTGGATTCTGCCTTGAGCTATGTGGAATATCCAGTGCAGATTCTGGATAGGAAGGAGAAACAGTTGAGGAACAAGATAATTTCGTTGGTGATGGTCCAATGGAGCAAGCATGGCCGAGAAGTAGCAACCTGGGAGGTTGAGGAGAAGATGAAACAAGACTGGCCTCATCTATTTGGACAATGATAGTGAGATTTCTAGGTAAATTCTAAGCTTTGATTCGAGTTTGCTTAGTTGTTTGTGTTTCGATTTGAATGTTTGATTGTTTTTGCCCCTGTGTTTGCCTTTGATTTCGAGGACGAAATCTCTTAAGATGGGGAGAATGTGAGGATTGATACATTCGAATAGTGATTAATCAGTTTTGATTAGGATTAGTCACGAGATTTTAGGGATTTCAAATTTCAGATTTTGATTAGTGTTTCAGCAGTAAGGTTTATCGCTGGGAGAAGTAAAGCCAGCAGCGTTTTATATGAAGGCTTGCGGGCAATTCAGCTGTTGGTATTTCAGCAGTGGCGTAATCAGATGTCAACGCTAGTCAACTTAGCAGTGAGTGTGTAGCGGGAAGCAGCAGTTAGCGACACGCGAGCAGCTGTCAAGTGTTGGTCAACAGCTGAGTTGACTACTGATGTTCTAGCGCTAATCAGCCGTTTCTTTTGCGAGGTATCTGATTCAGTCGAGTGATCAGCTGTTGGTTTGAGTGACCAGCTGCTGGTAGTGAGGCGACGTCGTTTTACCTTTGTTAGCGAGAACCCTGATACGTCGTCGTTCGAGTTATTTAGCGTTTCAGCCGTTGGTCGTTTCGCGAGAGATTTGTCCTAAGCTGTTGGAGCGCTGCGGCGTCATTTTGATTAATTGGTACGGCGTAGTTTGATGTTGTGTATTTGTAGTGCGACGTCTGTTGGTGTCGACTGTTCCCGTTGAGAAGAAACGTTGGATTCAGTTGTAATATTTCTACTGTAGCATTACCCGACGTCTGATTTAGGGGAACAACAGCTGTTGCATGGAGATTTATATATATAAGTGTTGAGCGACACTTACAGCATTTTTCCACCCGATATTTCTTATCTCCATCTTCAAACCCTCGATAGCTACTGCTCACCCGAACATTTCTTCCCTATATTTCTATCGATTCCAGTCGCTGTTTTGAACGAGATTGGTGGCGCTGGATTCTCCTTGAGTTGCTCTTTCGATTGCTACCAATTTGAGGCTGTAGTTCGACCTTGGACAGGATTGCAAAGTAGCAGTTTTGTTCGATTATCTTTGCCAAGCGAAACCCGAGACTTCTTCAGCTCTCTTTAGATTTTGGATTTCAGCTTCCAGGAAGTGCTTGCTGTGTTGGACGTGACCAGCGAGGAGCAGATTTGTACAGGTTGAGTTGTGCCGTGCCTTGAGAAATCTGTTGAGGTAGATTTAAGATATTAGAGGTACGAATTGGAGCAGTCCTTAATATATTTGAGCATGATCATGGCTATATTTCATGTTATGAAATCTGTTTGACTGCTGTTGTGTGTTTACGTGAAGCAGACTTGATGAATTGATTGATTGTATGTTTTGTTTTGCGTAAATTGTGCATATAGAAATCAGATATGAATTTCTTGGCATACATGCATACATCTTGAGCCTTCTGATTGATTAATGACCTGATTGAGAGCCACGTTGTGGCCGGCAGACTATTGAGTCGTGCCTGGAACGTCCAACGCTATCATCGGAGTGGTGAGCGACTGAGTTGTCGTTTCGGAATACCACCGAGCTGTGATGGGCTGACAGGTCCTGAAGATCACTGACCGATGATTTCCCCGGTTGATACACTATGTGGGTATAGAGGCTCGACTTGAGTTGATTGCCAGTTGATACACTGGTCTTGATTACCGATTCCTTGACAGCCTCATGCATTTCATAACCTGATTTATAGCATGTTGCATGTTTGCTGTTTTTAGATGGCTCTTCGTACTGAGGCTTGACCTCGTATTTCTTTTCCTGCTTTTGTGTCTTTTGGGTCTGTGTTACCCATTTGCAGGATCTACAGGTAACCAAGCTGGACCGAGTGGAGCGCCAGCTGGTCGATCCCCATTCCCTTGAGTCCCAGTTATATATTGTATTATGTATTGAACCATGGAATGCCCTGTGTTTTTATGTATTGGGGATCTGTATCTGATTTAATATTTGATATTACCTGTTTTTCGTATGAGTTTGATTTAATGAATATTTTGAATGATGATTTGAGTTCAGGCCCAAATTATTTCGAAAATTTTTAAGCCCTGTTTTACGCTTCCGTGATTATGTTCTTAATTGTGCGGTAATCTTTGTTGATTAACACGGGGCTTGACAGTTCTACTGTCAACCGTGAGCTGTCCTGAGTTATTTTGCCAAGATCTGCATAAGGTACGAATTGAGCTTGTGTTTTACAGCTTGTAATAAACATGAGAGCGTAGTGGTTGTAGGCTGATTTGCCTTCGCTTGTCGTGTATATACTGGGTGTGATTCTGTTATGCTTGTGCTGAGTAGCCGAGCTGTTTCTACTGTTTTATGCCTGCTGTGTCTAAGTTGTTTACGTGCTGTTATGCCCTAGCTATTATGCGCGAGCTGTGTGGCTCCGCTGCTTGTTGTTGTCGTGTTGTTGGCTGTGAGCTGAGTTGCTCAACCTAGGATCGCATGGTAGAACCTTATCTGTGCTGTTTTATTTCCTGCGATCGAATTTATATAGCTGCTGCGTATGCTATTCTGTACTGTTATGATTACCGTGCTGATTGCATGTGTTTATTATATGCTATTGCATGAGCTTGCTGATACTGCATACTGTCATATCATATTGAGCCTGCTTTCTTTGAGAACCTGGGGATGATGTGATAGTACCATGATCTCGACTCCCCGTTGTGAGACTGGTGTCGCCATGAGGCGTAGTGGATGGTTTCCTTCCCTCAGAGAGCTGAAAGGCACTAGTTGGGTTGAGTCCGAATGGGAATACTGGTACTGCGTGTGAGGTGATCGGGTAATGACCTCACCCCTCATACGTGTAGGGCCACTGTTGTTGGTTGACTGGCCGACTGAGATTTCGTGCCTGGGAGTCCTTCACTGAGTCGTGATTGCCATCAGAGTCGCTGTGCTTTGGATTCCGACGTTTGAATTGTTCTTTGCCAGCTAAGTCGTTGTGCTTGTTGTTGATGAGCCTCGGTACCCTTCATGCATTGCATGACACATG
>KV018138.1:469-14911 GCA_001598015.1 Dorcoceras hygrometricum
ACCGATGATTTCCCGGTTGATAGACCGTGGTATAGAGGCTTGATTTGAGTTGCCAGTTGATAGACTGGTCTAGCTATCCGATTCCTCGTTAGCCCTCATGCATTCATAGCATTGATTATAGCATGTTGCATGTTTATCTGCTTTGATAGCTCTTCGTACTGAGGCTTGACCTCGTACTTGTTTTTCCTGCTTTTGTTGTTTGGGTCTGCGTACCCATTTGCAGGAGTTTCAGGTAGCCTAGCTGGGCAGAGTGGAAGTTCAGCTGGTCGATCCCCGCATCCCTGAGTCCCAGTTTATTTATATTATGTATTGATCCGGGGGATGTCCCGAGATTCTATGTATTTGGGGATTTGTTTATGAATTGAGATTTGATGTTACCTGTATTGTATAAGTTTGAGATAACTTATATTTTTATTATGGATATTTTTAATGATGATTTTAAGTTCAGGCCATTGTATTTCGAAAAAATTTTTAAGCCCTGATTTTAAGCTTCCGTGTTATGCGCTTATTATGTGTTAATTGTTAGTAATTAACACGGGGCCTGACAGCTATTGGGGGTGGTCAGCTTTGGTGAGAGCTGATCGTTTCTCCTGTGCTGAATGGCGCGCGATCTACTAGCATGAGAGCTGAGTGTGGTTCGTAAGCTGAATCATAAGCGAGAGCTGAACAACGTACGAAAGCTGAATAGATGAGAGTTCAGCTGTTGGGAGCGAGAGCCGGCTTGAATGCGCAAGCTGAGCTGCATTTCCAGGGCTGACTACATTGTTGAGGTCTGTGCTGATCTGTTATCACTGTAGCCGTGAGCTGAAGAGCTTTAGTATATATACTCGCTCGTTGACCAACACTATAGTCATTTTAGGCCACACATCTCCTTTTCTTCTTCAGGAAGCTTCCGACAGATTATTTTTCCAAACCCTTGCGGTCACTGTTCACCCGACCTAGTATGTTCCAGATCACCGGAGATCGGCCGGTCAGTTTGAGTGAGGGTACTCGGTTGGAAACCTCCCTTCAAGACATTTCCATACCAGTTTGGAGTCAAGAGGAGTTCGGACTGAGGAAATTGTGGAGAAGCGTCGTGAGCTATAGGTTGCGATTTTCCGACCGCTTGAGCTTCATTTCAGGTAACCGAGGCTGTTAGTGTTGTTTTCGAACCTTAGTTGTTCTTACCTTGATCTAGGCTGAACTGTGAGGTCATGTAGAAGCTGTCCATGTTTTGAAGATTCGATCGTGAGCTGTTTGAGCTTGACCGAAGCTGATTTCTTGGATATCTTGACAGATTTTACCTCTCTTGTGGTTTTGCCATGAGCCGTTGGCCCTGAGCTGTTGACCGAGCAGCGCAGTGAGTGTGTTCTGCTTTCAACTGTGTGTTGTGCTGATATGTTGGGTAAGATCTGCACGAGGTACGAATCTGAGCTTGTATTTACAACTTGAGATAGGCATGTGA
The DNA here is from genome assembly GCA_001598015.1 of Dorcoceras hygrometricum. NCBI lineage: Eukaryota > Viridiplantae > Streptophyta > Magnoliopsida > Lamiales > Gesneriaceae > Dorcoceras > Dorcoceras hygrometricum. The sequence goes on from KV018138.1 coordinate 1,914, forward strand.
GCGTATTGTGGTTGAGTGTTGAGCCTTGAGCTGTTGCAGCTTACGCCAACCTTGTCCTACGAGAAGAAACCCGACCGCGTTCTAGTTAGACATAAAAGGAAACTATGGAATAGGGTGTTTAAGATGGTCAAGGTCAAATTGCTGAATCACTCGAAACAGGAAGCTACTTGGGAGACTGATGTAGACATGAGTAGTCACTATCTGGAGTTGTTCGTTAAGTTCTAATTTCGAGGACGAAATTCAATTTAAGGGGGAGGAATTGTAGTGTCCATTATCCGATCACGCAAACCACATGCATGAGATAAAAGTTTTGTAATGATTTAAGTTTTAATTGAGGCTTTAAAATGTTAATTATGATTTTATTTGAGATTTTAAATGTATATGTTGAGGTTTTCAATTTCAGGTGAATACCCGGTGCCGGACCATGGAGGGTATATCGGAGACGATAGAGGTGACTTTAAAATATTTCAAATTTATTTTAAGGATTTTAGGAGACAAATATTTATTTAATATTGAATTTAAAAATTTTCCTAGTGATTGGACAAAAATGATATTTTTTTGAGCGCTATACCCGTTTAACCATTTTTCCTTGCAATTGAACGGGTAAGCGTAAATTATATTTCTTTTTATGCCAGAGTTTTAAAATGTAATCCATGATACTAATAATATTTAATGAGTAGGACTAAAATTTTATGGACTTGAGACTTGAGTATTAAAATTAATGTCTAGCGGGCCTAAATCTTACCCAAAAGCCTACTTAACTCTACCCTAAACCTTTGAGCCTACTCTAGCACTTTTTTCATCATATTTAAACTTATTTCAGCCGCCACCCACCTCCCCACTCCTTTGAAATTCGAACCATACATCAAGGAAAAAGTTTAAAGATCGTCGTTCCCCCGTTCGCCTCTACGCATTCGGTAACGTATATTCCCGATTAATACAACAAAAGGAAAGTTTTTAAATCTTTATTTCTATCACAATCTGATCATATACGTGTGTTTCTTTAATTATTCCATGATTTTGAATCTGATCAAAGTTTGAAAGCATGTTTCAAAAACAAATGCTGCATGATGTTGCTTACTCGGTGTGCTGCATTGTTTCTGATGTTTTGCTAACAAGGGTCGTCCAAGGGCTGCTTCTGCTATTATAAGACCTTGAGGGGAGGTTAGGTCGACTTCTAAAGGTCTAGAACATGAGGGTTGTGGTCGTAATGGATAGGACGAAGGCTGTACAGTCCCTTGCACCCTGCTGGACGCTACGTCATCCCTTCGCTCTTTCCATGATGCGCTGATGTCCAGTGTTCCAGGGACTTATAGGGCTGAGTACAGGAGTTAAGGGAGGACCCTTGGTGAGTCTACATAGGATTCATAGCGGGTTAGCATGGCTGGACGTGCAGGACAAGAGGTAACGGCCGGGAGTGCAAAATCTGCGCAGCGTGTGCAGGGAGGGGCAGCACTGCTTATTCTTGGCAGAACGATTTCTGTTCGAAGAAGGACAAAGGTTAGAGGTTATAACACATCTATATGGTCACCTATTACTGGTCGAGAGATTTTCTAAGAGGGATTACGGTGCTGGTCGAAGGAGATAAGAAGCGCAAGTGCTTCGAAGGGACACGTGCAGCAGTTGTACAATGTGGAGGCTCCTGCCTTCATGTTGTGCCACCGTGGCTTTAAGGGTATGATTTCTGGCTCTGTATGGATGTTATGGGAGTCCTTGAAGTGTTGGATCTGGTCTAGGACGAAGCTAGGAAGTGTTAGAGTCATTAATTCAAAGCTGGTACACGCATGAGGAGTCCGTGGGAGGTGAGTGATGGTTGGTGCATTTGAGTTGTGTGGCGTCTGGTGATCTGGTCCAGTAGGTCATGGAAGTTTTTTAGAGCCCCTAAGTCATGCTAGGAAGGTCGAGATATGAGGTTATGGGCTGTTTTATGAGGGTTAATAGGCAAGGGTCGAAAGGGATGCGCTTGGAGTCAATAGAAGGAAGCACGTAGCATTAAAATTTTTTAGGACAAAACAGCACCCCGAAGGCACCCAAACAGCATTCTTATGACTTGTAAACATTTTTACGATGTGTAAAATTATATTCTCTAGGTTTGGGTTGGTTGTGATGAGTTTTGGACTTGTCCGGTGACTCGTTGAGACCGTACGGTATCCGAGTATCCCGTTGAGAAGCCTAGAACGATTCCGATTGATGATGGTGTTTAAAGTTTAAAGTTCTTTTAAAGTTCTGATGTTGAAGTTTGAAACATATTTTTAGTATGGATGTGGATGTATATTTAGTACTTGTTATAAAGGTTTGAGCTTGCTGAGTCTTTAGACTCATTAGATCTGATTGTGTGCAAGTGAGAGTGATGTTGAGGTTTGAGGCGACGACACTTGAGGAGCCCGGGACCTAGGCAACACACTAATGAGACCTATAGCTTCCGCAAAAGACTTTTATGAGAATTTTATTGGAAATTTTGATGAATGTTTTATTGTTTTTGAAATAAATTCTTTGCGACTTTAAATTTTGAAAATCTTTGTTGAGTTAATTATTATTTTATCGCAATGTGATATTATGTTTTGAGTTTGCAAAAACAAATGTAGTAGTTTGGATCGTTTCACTAGGGGCTCAGCAAGCACAATATGGGATAACAAATACAAACAGTGCACGCGCAAAAATACAAACTTATAAAGGAAGCTGTTAAAATTCATAAATTTTCTTAAGTTATGCAGTTATAAAATAACCCATTGATCATAATTTACTTTCTGTATGAGTTGTGGCGCGAAACTCTCTTAGGTCATAATTTCTTGATCAAGCTCATCTGGAACCAAGCTATCCGTCGATGGACATACACACTCCCGCAAGCTGACCGTCTGTTGTCCTTGACACAAGTCATGAAAACTTTGAAATTAACTTCCTTTACATCCTTTTAAAATATTCTCCTATGATCTGGTTAAGATCGCACCCAAAAGCAGTTCCCTGCTTTAAAATCTCCTTTAAATTTTATAACGACACTGGGTATACTTAAGGTGTTCAAACTGAGGAAGCTTAGAATTAGCTTAGGTTGATATTTGGAGAACAAGGAATCAAAGGTTTCTTTGTTGAATTGTTACTTGAAACGAGCTGGTTGGTCCAGTTCATAGGAAACATATCACGAACTTAGAACAGCTCAGTAGAGGAAATAGATCGCGAGCTTAGAATAGTCAACTCAGATTAGGAAAAGTCAACAGAACTTAGAACCATCGGCTAAATTAAGAAGGTCAAGCAAAGTCAACTCAGCTTAGGGCAATCAAATCAGATCGCGAGCTTAGAGTAGCTCAGGGGGGAAAACAGATCGCGCGCTTGGAACAGCTCAGAAGAGGAAAAACATATCATGGGCAACTTAAAAATAGTCAACTCAGCTTAGAGAAACAGATCAGATTAAAATAACCGTATTTTACTGCTATCAGCTCCGGGAAGTTCGAATAGACCAGCTCAACTCATCAGATTAGGACAAAGCCCTAATTAGACCAGCTTTGCCTATCAGATCATAACCTCACTATTAACCATACAGTACGACATATTCATCGAAAAATGTCTCAAAGACTTTTGTGAGACCTGAATGATGAACGATTAATTTGGATAATTAATCGGGTTATAACATCGACCAGCTCGGGTGCGAGCTAGACTCCGAGCTGGATTACTTGGTTGAGAGTGATCTGGTCGGTGTAGAGAGCAACTGTGAGCTGGGGTGCGTCAAATTACTCTTTGGAGCAGCTTCAAGCTGTTACGCTATGAATGAGCATGGAGCAGGTCCTCCTGCAGTAAGCTGTTGCATATGGGCCAGATTAGGCGCAAGCTACCAGGTAAGGACCGTGCTGCGTCCGCGAGCTGTCGACAACTTTGAAGAAAAATTGTGCAGCGGGGAGCAGCAAGCGTGATCTGTTCTATCATCTGTGAGCTTGGCAGACAGCTTTGGCATCGTAAGATGTTAAGATCACCCCAAGTTGAGTAGTGCGAACTGTAGACAATGATGCTAGTGTGATCTAAGATGAACAGTAGGCGATGGCTTGGGGGCTGTGAGCTATTGTGGATATGCGCGACTTGAGCTGGTCGGCGTCAGCTAAGCTAGGTTAGCACAAGCTGTTCCGGAGATCATAGACTGAGCTGAATGCTCTGTGCTGTTCTGGAGATTGCGAGCTGGGTTGGCAGTCACAAGCTGTTTTAGATATAGCATCTTAGATGTTAGTTGGTAGCGATGTACTGTGTAGATCAGTGCTATGGTGGTCTTCAGCTTAGGAAATAACTGGTTGTAGTTAGCAGACTGGACGAGACCTGTTGAGAGTTCCAGCTTCAGAGAGAACTGTCCAGTATGCGTAGGTTGTCCAGCGTGTGATCTGGACTGTTGCTGCGAGCTGTGCTGCTGTAAGCTGATGGGTGTTACTGCACAGTTTACCCTAGTTCTGAATTGGTGTGATCTGTTATGCCTTCCCTAGAGCAAGTTGTTAGTGAGGGTCAGTTCTGGTGAGAACTGATTATATTCTGAAGCTGGAGTAGTGCGAGAGAGCTGATCCGGATTAAAGTTGAGTCCTGAGCTGTTAGGAGTCATCAGCTTGGTCGTAAACTGTTAGCGAGGAGAAGGTTCTGCGAGAGCTGTTGGTCTCGCGTGGACTGATCCAATGCATAAACTAGTCTGGACGGTGATCTGTTACCGCTATGGTAGCTGTGAGCTGTGAGCTGCCGCAGGCGTAATCTGTTGAGAACCTGTGCTGCTGTGGACGTGTGATTGGTATCACTGTAGCTGGTTTCTGCTAGGAGCGTGATCTGTTGGACGCACGCTGTTGGATGCAAGAGTTGGTGGCAATTTCGTGCTGAGTTGTACGCTGGGCTGAGTGCAGCGTAGACGCCAGAGCTGGTCGGGGAGCATTGTAGCCGTGATCTGTTGGGTGAGAGTATAAGTACCCTCTATTTGACCAACACTTGATTATTATTGTTGACGACCCGTTCCTTGTTTTCTCCTATACGCTCCCGAGAGATTTCCCCAAACCCTAGCTACTGTTCACCCGTCAAATATATACCCAATCACCGGAGTTTGACCAGTTCGTTGGGAGCGAGGGTACAACGGTTGGAAACCCCTCTTCAAGGCCGACGTTTTAATACCGGTTTAGAGCCGAGAGGAGGTCAGACGGAGGAGATCGTTGAGAAGCTATGTGCGCTAGGTTTCGCGATTTCTGACTGGGTTTGAGCTTTGGTTCAGGTAACCGTGTGCTGCTATTGTTAGTCCGCCTCCTAACATCTATCTTGAGAAAGATAGGGCTCTGTTGTTGTGCACAGTAGTGTTGTGATATTGAGGGCCTTCGGCTGAGAGCTGTATAAGATTTAGTAGAGATAATTCTCTAGGTATCTTGGCAGATTTGATCTCCTTGGTGGTTTCTATGAGCTGTTGGCCTTGATCAGTTGGCCGAGCGGAGCATGAGGTGTGTTCTGCTGACAGCCGTGAGCTTGTGCTTAGATATTTTTCCAAGATCTGCGTAAGGTACGAATTCGAGCTTATCGTTACAGCTTTGGTTTTAAGCATGAGTACGTAGGATAGCTGCACGAGCCATGCCCGTAATTTGGTTAGGTGTGTGCTGCGTTGAGGTAAGCTGCCAAACGCTGCTAGGCCTGTTGTTGCCTGAGCTGTGTAAGTGTTTAGTTTCGGTAGCTATTCCTCATGTGTGTTGATGTTGGCCTTGATCAGTTGGCCGAGCGGAGCATGAGGTGTGTTCTGCTGACAGCCGTGAGCTTGTGCTTAGATATTTTTCCAAGATCTGCGTAAGGTACGAATTCGAGCTTATCGTTACAGCTTTGGTTTTAAGCATGAGTACGTAGGATAGCTGCACGAGCCATGCCCGTAATTTGGTTAGGTGTGTGCTGCGTTGAGGTAAGCTGCCAAACGCTGCTAGGCCTGTTGTTGCCTGAGCTGTGTAAGTGTTTAGTTTCGGTAGCTATTCCTCATGTGTGTTGATTGCTGGTGGTGGCGGTATACCTCGTATCTGTAAGCTGTGTACTAAGATTAGTGTGGTATCGGTTTTTCCGGAGCTATCCTACCATGCATACAGTGTTGTATTGTTATGTGCTAAGTTGCAGGAGCTTTTATGCGGGGACTGCAAGGCCGTAGCTTGGTGGTAGGTATGTTGTAACCTGTTACGCTCGTGCTGTGTTGCCGAGCTGTTTTCTTGTATTGTGTGTACTACCTGAGTTTCTTGCTAGCTTACGCTGTTTGTGTTGGGTTAGTTGTCATGCTGGTGGTTGGAGCCGTGTTGATCAGCCTGGAATTGCATGGTATTGTCTGATTGGTGCTTTCATAGTACCTAAGTTGTTCTGCCTTGATGCATGCTTGTGAGCGGAGTTGTTTTTGTACATGTGTGGTTTATTCCAGCTATTCTATAGTATACTGCATGTTGTTCCTATTTCTGTTAGCATTGCATACATGCATGGCATATTATTGAGCTCTCCCTTGTTACCTGCATGCTAGCCGTTGTTGATGAGCTCTCCTCTTGTTATCTTCTTTTTGTCTTTTCCTATTGATGATCTGTTAGTACCAGGGAGCTTAGTGTTGGTTAATTGAGGATGAGCGGCTAGATACCGTGCTCCTCTTCTCCCTGCTGTCGGGTGATTTGCCGCTATGAGATGATTGGATAGCTACCACGCTGTCATGAGCTTTGGGCATCAGTAGGTTGAGCTGTCCGTGCTTCTGGCACCGCCTGTTGAGACGAGTGGATAGCTACCATGCTCTCACATGCTCTATGGCCACTATTGTTTGTACCTCCAGCCGTGGATTTGTTCTACAAGCCTTGTACATCCAGCTGTTGAGTATTTCTATGAGCGTTGTACCTCCATCTGTTGAGTCGTTCCTTGAGCCCCGATATTGCATTGTACCTTTCTTCATGCACTGAACGCATCATGCTTTATTGTTAGCTGTTGTTGATTGCTCTTCTTTTGTGTTTCCCTTGGGGCTGCTTTGGCCACGGCATGCCATTGCAGGCCTTTTTCAGGTAGTTCAGCTGGTCCGTGAGTGAGGCAGCTGTTGCAGTCCTAAGTGTGGGTTCCAAGTTATATATATATATATATATGTATATACATATATGCTATATCGAGTCAGCGTCAGGGAATGCCCTGTGTAGTTGTATATATTGACTTGATTTATTTGGAGGCAGGTGTATATATATCTACTTTCGTTGCCGTATTTATATTGTGGCTTTTTTATTCAAAATTGTATTTTGAGTCTACGTCTATGTTGAATAACGTATTTTAAGGTCATGCTAAAAAGAAAAATTTATCCACTTTTTAAGCTTCCGTGTTTTGCGTGTTTTATCTGTATTTATAAGCACTGGGCCTGACAACTTTTCTTTTAGGCTACCTTCGTACAACCCAGTATTTTGAAAGGAAAACTAACATCAATTTACATAATAGAAATCTTTCAGGTAAACTTTAATGATAAAACCACTTCTGGGAACCGCATTCATTTAGAAATCACTTCAGCTTAAACCAAAATCAATAAACACTGAAGAAATGCGAAACTCATGCACATACCGAAATGAACATAATAGCTTTCAAAGGTGCATCAAAGAACATAATATACTTGCCAAGATGGACGACATTTACAAGGAATAACTCCAGCATGGAATCCACCTTAAGCATGATTGAGAAGTTTAGAAAACTAAAAGAGAAGAACTTCAGTTGGTTTCTTTCTTTGGAGAACACTTTACAGCCTCAAATGTTTTACAATGATGAAATATGGTGTGTAGAAGGTTTTTAAAGTACTACACCGGTATGGGGTGCTACCAACCGAAATCATTACTTTGAAATTATATTTATTTTTTTCAAAAAAGCATTTTAAAAACTAAAGTCGTGCTTGGGTTTATTTTCCGGAAATACTCGCGAACCGCCAAATCTTAAAATCAATGAAATCAGCATAGACGAAGCCGAATGCATAAATTATCAAACGGCCCTTAAACAATAAAACTTGGTCAATGTGGTTCCATGGATTTCTGGGCGTTACACAAATTTGCAAGGTTACAGAGTCTGTAATGTTATAAGTAAGAAGAATAGGAGTTCAGATCAGATGTGAGCAGACTGATCGATTATATTGCATAATCAACTAAAAATCTTCTAGTTATAACGTTTCAGTTTTGGAAGAAGGGGAAACATAGAAGCATTGATTCGAACTTCTAGAAACAAATCCTCGCTATTTATCTCTTTACATTTCAGCATTTAATTTTTCATTGATTGATCGAGCTTTTTTCGCACAAACTTTTTATTTCTTGAAATATCAGATTAGACTGAGACTGTGACTCACATGGTAACTCAATTGGTCTGCTAGAAATTTCAAAAGCAATCATTTTAAAAAAATATTCATCCCCCTCTAAACTCCTTCTCAAGCCTATCAAAATAATGATAATGAATAAGTGAGTCAATACTTGATCCAATGAATTGGATGGAGAAGGTATTGATACTTATTTTATATTTTTGTTTACATCTTGTATGATCGATTGAATTATATGGAGGAGGTATTTTTAATTGTCATTTTTTAGTTTAAATCTTATATGATTCAGTTAGAAAATATTTCATATCAACAAAAATAAAATGAAAAAAAATTGATATCTATATCACTGTCCAGGGGCTTGATTACTCAAACCACGGTATGAAAATATTTGGGTAGGGTGTTATCATGGTTCGTCGAACGGTTACGACCGTTTCGAAACGGGAACGAAGGCCTACGATGCAAAGTTCCAGGTCATCAAGGGGGCTGTTGTGGCACGGTGTGATTGTGGTAGGGAACGGCGAGAAAACGGCGGAACGGCTGCAGTTGGTTTGTCTAAATACAAATTGATCATTTGGCTGAATCATTTCAAAGGTGTCGATACTTCTTATAGTTATAGTACTAAAAATGAAAATTCGTCATCTGATGCAAGTATATATGAAAATTGTGGATATAACTATGAGTCATTTCAATATGCTGGTCATAAGAGTAATCAATTTATGGGTTTAGCAATGGACAAATTTACATAATGACTATGAATAACCTACCACAAGTGGTATTAGACCCCATAAAAATTATGATTGCATATCTTGTAGTGGGGCTACTAGTTCTTTTGGTCACCAAGAGTTTGGAGATTACCGTCATCGAGACGAATTACTATTAAATCCACATTCAGTATGTGAGGATTGTAATTAATCGATTTAATTAGTGGCATATTATGAGCAGATTAGAGGAAACAACAAGACTTATTTCGTAAGTTGTTGGATGAGGATTAACCAAGGGAGACGTAAGCTGTCGGGTATTCAGCTTAGGAGTATTGATGTAAGCTGTTGATGATCTTCGAATTTGATATAGAACGAATCAGGCGTGAACTATTAGATTGGACAAGAGCTGGTAAGGTTTCAGATTTGGGAGAGAAATGCCCAATACGCGTAAGCTGTCCAGTGCGTGATCTGTTCTATTAATCCTAGCGCAAGCTGTTATGGATGGAACAGCTCTGAGCTGTTGGAATAGCGAAAGGATGGAGAACGACTTACAGGTGCGCGAGATTAGTGGTACTGTGTGGATCGGTCCGGTTCGTGATTTTGGAGTAGATCGGTATGGTTTAAGGTTTCCAGATTAGGCGAGAGGTGGATGTATGTGAGCTGGTCTACGTATGCGTAATCTGTTTTGCCCCGAGCTGGAGATGACGCGACGTCGTTTGGTGACATCGGCTTAGGCGCTGGTTGCTGGAGTTGACTAGCGTGATCTGTTGGTTTTGCGAGCTGATGGGTACGCGGGAACTGTTATGCAAATGTGATCTATCGACGTGGAGTGATCTGTTGGATTCAAGAGCTAATATGTGCGTGTGTTCTGAGCTGTACGCTGGATACGCGTGATCTGTTTATCCTGAGCTGGACTCATGTGCGACGTCATTTGATGGTCGCGAGCTGGTATAGTGTAGAGGAGTCAGATCTGGTGTAGTGCTAAGATTTGAGTTGATTGACTTTTACTGTAGCGTTGACTGGGATAATAAATATAAGTGTCGACCAACACTTAATCAATTTTGAGACCCAATATTTCTTATCTTCTTCCAGAGAGCCTTCGATACGCACTGTTCATCGTACCCTATTTCTGTCGATTACTGTTGATATATGCCGCCGTTTGGATCAAGGCTGGTGGCGTTGGATTCCTCTCTCCAATACCTTTATTTTGGTACCACTTTGGAGCGTTTGGTCGACTAGTAGAGTGGGCGTGATGTTGTTGACGTGTTCGAACATTTTTGCGATTCCCAGTCGATAGTTCGTCTGTTCTGTTTGAGCTCTTGGGTAAGCGTTGGTTTTTTTGCATTTCGTTTAGAGCTAGTTATCGTGTTTGAGGAGCTGGTTTGAGTTGGGTGAGCTGGTAGCTCCTAGCTCTGTTCTGTTGTATTGTCCCTGAGCTGTTTAGATATGGCTTAGCAGATTGTAGCTACATGTTGGTTCGAGCTGTCCTGTTGAGTTCGCTGTGAGTTGGGAGAGCAGTAGACTTGCGCGAGCTGTTGGTGCTGTGTTCTTGTTCTCGTGCGATCTGTTGAGGTAGTAGTAGCCGTGAGAAGTTGAGGTAAGAGTGAGCTTATATTGGCAGCTTTAATATCAGCTTGAGAATATTTCTATTCATGTGTGAGCTGTTGTGATTTATGCGCTAGGTGAATCTATTTGATTGGCTGGTTTACGATGATGATTCATGTGCTTAATTGCTTATGCATGTGAATTATTTACTTGGCATTCATGCATAGCATATTGAGCATGTATTCTTTGAGACCTGATAATCGCTGAGCCGCGATTTGCCAGCTGATTCGCAATGCTGAGAATCCAATGTCGTCTCTGAGTCACGATAGCCAGCTTGAGTCGTTGTGATATGGATTCGGATTAATTATTGAGATTTCATTGCACAGCTGAGTCGTTGTGCCTTGCTTACCGATGATTCTTGGTAGTCCTCATGCCTTCCGTGTAATTTATGATTATTAATCGCCGTTTTAGCTCACCGGACCTGACATTTATCAGAGCTTAAAATAGGATAAGCTCGATTCTTTTTCATCACACTTGAGTCTCAGATTTTGAGCTTTTGTTTGTAATTGACTCTGTGATTTCTGTGATTGTGTTGTTTGCCTCTGTGGATTATCTGCTTTTGGTTCTTACATTTGAGCTTTGGTAGATTCCACCGAGGAGAGGTAGAAATAGAACCGTTAGGCGGGTACTTGGGGAGTCTAGAGCCGGGGAGTGATGAGGATGTGGAGCAGCAGAGTATGTCTTTGCGTCGTCGAGCTAGACAGGCAGAGGTTGAGGTAGAAGATGTGACTAGGCAGATTGGCGAGATGGAACTAGTGTTGGCTAGATTTCAACGAAAAAATCCCCCTACTTTTACTGGCGCTGAGGGTGATTTGATGGCCTAAGGCTGGTTAGAGCATATGGAGGAGTTGTTTGACACGGTGTAGTATTCTCAGGAGAGGAGACTGAAGTTGGTTGTTTTGCAGTTGAGGGATCATGCTCAACGCTGGTGGAAAGGTACTTCCCGAGTCATGAGAGAGAGTGGAGTTTTGATTTCTTGGGAGAGCTTATGTGCAGGTTTTTGTCAGGAGTATATCCCTGAGTCGTACTACAATAACCGTGAAAGGGAGTTTGATAATCTGAAGTAAGGGAACTTGAGGGTGACCGAGTATGCTAGACAGTTTTCCTCACTTCTGTCGTATGTTCCCCACGTTGCTAACCAGTAGAGGACAAAGAGGAACAAGTTTCTGATAGGGTTGAGGCCCTCTTTGTTCCGTATGGTGCTAGCCGGTTCTCCTGCGACTTATGCTGAGGCAGTGGATAGGGCAGTGGAAATTGAGGAGAGTCTTCTGGAAGCGCAGAATCAGGTTCAGTCGATAGCTGGAAGTAGTTTTCAACCCGTGCCAGAAGGGACGCATTCTTTTCAACCTCCTCAGACGTCGCATCATTCCAATCTCCAGAGGTTCAAGCCTCGAGGGAAGAAGTTTAAGATATGGTCGAATTCGAGTTCTTCTGGTTCGGTTAGTTCTGGTGGTAGTGGCTCTGGAGGAGTGTCGTGTCGTCAGTGTGGAGGTAGGCATATGACTTCTTAGTGTAGTGGAGTTCAGGGTCTTTGCCATAGGTGTGGGCAGCCTGGACATTTTGCGAGAGTTTGTCCTTTGATGGGGGGACAACCCTTGAATCAGTCACAGCAAGGTTCAGTTCGTGGTTCTTCGCAGATACCGCAACCTTTTGTCTAGTCCCAACGATCAGGATTTCAACCACGAGAACCGTCTCGATTCGAAGGATCTTCTAGACCTCAGTTTTTGGGATCTCAGCAAGCTCAAGTGAATGCCTTGATGAGAGAGCAAGCTGATGATATGCCTAGAGGAGTTATCGCAGGTACTTGCTTTATCTTTGACTTTCCTGCACGAGTTTTGTTTGATATTGGAGCATCACACTACTTTATATCTGATTTGTGAGACCTGATTTTTTTGTATTAAGGATTAATTGTGGAAATTAATCGATTGATTAAGAGATTTCGTGGGTTAGATCTCTGTTTTGAAGTTTGAGTTGCTTTTTCGAGTCGATTTCACTCCTTAGAACAATTCTGGAGATTTTCGAATTTTGAGTTTGGAGGTACCTGCTGATAACAGCTCTGATGACGTCATGCCTTAGTTGGGTTTCGAAGATGCTGACGTAAACCTTGCTGCTGGCAGCTTAGCGCGTTTTGTATCGCGGGGGAGTGATACGTTGTCGTTTTGATGTGTGCATGGGCTGTCAGCAGTTGGTTGTTAGCGTAGCGTTGTGCGAAGAGCTGGTGATAGCAACGCTGACGTGGATTCAGCAGGAGCGCGCTATAGGATATCGAAACGATGGCGTTTTGGTGAAGTAGCAGCAGGGTGATATCTGTTAGCAGCTGGTTCCTGTAGCGAGTGTAATACGCCGCCGTTTAGATTAGTTGAAGCGACGACGTTTTGGTATTTAGAGATCAGCTGCTGGTTTTGTTAACGCTTTTAGTTTTA